>VXAX01000514.1:218852-250483 GCA_013399835.1 Leptocoma aspasia | reverse complement strand
CCCTTGCTGTTTCAAATAGCCTTTGAATACCTCTCCGCTTTAAAGTTCATCTCAAAAGTACATTTTTCTTTCTTCTTATGAATTTATCTTAATAATAGCTAAATAAAGGAAATCTCTTTTAAGTACTTCCCTGGTTTCAGCTCCGAGCTATTTTTTTCCTGCTTTTTTAATGCATTCATTATATCGTTTTGATTAATTCTTTATTCCTGCTTTCGTGCTTTATTATTGGTTAAAGCAGTAGTGCCATCATGATCCTGCGACGGATTTTGCGGCTTTCCTCCCTTTTCCACTCTGCTGTGTCCATTCACGTGCACAGGAACATTGGGCTCTCTGCGATTGTCTTCAACAAGACAAAAGAACTCGACCCGGTCCAGAAGCTCTTCTTGGACAAGATCAGAGAGTACAACACGAAGAGCAAGTAAGTAAAGGAAATTGTCTTAAGGAGGGGGCTGATGGCAAAATGGGAAAGTCTGTTGATTTTGACATAAAAACGTCAGACCTGAAGTTTGGTTTTTGACAATTTGATAGTTTTGTAGGCTGGTCTGTAAATATTTAAGGTGTGTTTTCCTGCAGCACTTAGTGGTGGTTTCACTGGTGAGAAAGGTTGTTCTTGCATATCTAATAGAAAATATCAAAATTTTTTCCCTTAAAAAAGAAAAAATCTGATGTCATTTCTTCTTGGGCAGTTAAGGTACACAGTTAAGGTCTCTTGCACACTGCATGAATGTACTGGTATGTTAATTTTTATCCATCTACATGCTCTATAAATAGGGGGGCAAAAAGCTAAACAAACTGTTTATTTCTTTTTTACTGTAGTCTTGTTTCCAGAAGCTGAAAGGAAATAGCCTCCAAAAGCAATTGAGAATTAATAGAATTATCAGGATGGTTCATTTAACATCTCTAGGTTAATAAGCAGTTCCTTCAAATGGAATCTTAGATTCTTACAATGTTTGAATTCTTTTAATGTTTCTTATAATGTTTGAATTCTTACAATGTTTGAATTGCTGAACAGGAAACTAAAACTGTAGTAATTCTGTGTAATTTATTCTTGGGAAGTATTTCTGGGAAGGAATTAAGACGCTTCTTAGCTCTACTGGTGGAAGATGTGTGTATCCTTACCTACAAACCCATCTGTGTAGAGAGGCAGATATTTGGTGGTTTTACCAATTCTAAGCATGTATCCTGTGTTGATAGAACTGAGTGCTGGCAAGCTAAAGAGTTACTATTTTAATTATCTGATGTTTGAATTCCAAGAAGTTCCTGTTGTGGTGGTGATTTTTCCTTCTTTAGTATTCAAAATGCGCTCTCTTGGCAAAAACAATTAAGCTTCACTAACTGAGATAACTAATTCAGAGGCAGAAGAGGTGCAAAACACAATTTTGGTAGGAATTCACACCTGGAACAAACAAAACTAAAAGCCCTGAGAGCCTCCATGCTCATCAGTGTTTTTCTTCTTATGAAGCACTCATCAGTGCTTCCTAAGACCACATTTTGTCTCAAAAGGCTTGGATTTTCATCTCTGATAGTTGGATTTTCATCACTGATAGCAGAAAATCTTTACCCTGAGAATCTTGTTTGTGTGTAAGGTAAGGAGGCCCTAAGGTGTCATATCTTGAGTTTTGGAAATATTTTAAATTATTTCCTTTGGTTGGCTGTTGAAAAGGTTTTAATCCATAAATGGGCTTGAAAACGTAGAATTTTCCACGTGAAATGTTAGAACTGAGTTGTTAATCACAACTTTTAATGTTTATTAGACAAGCTGGAGGGCCTGTTGATGCAGGACCCGATTTTCAAAAAGATATGAATGAATCCCTTGCAAGACTCCAGCGGGCGTATGGTGAGGGAGATCTCACCAAGTTTCCAGAATTTAAATTCGAGGGTGAGTTAACAATCTTACTGAATTCTAATTGCAAGTAGGGACATGTTGACTCACAGGTTTTGTAATTCCCCTTTAGTTTATATTTGTACTATTAATTTTGTGTAAAATTCTCTCTGGGAATCTTATGCTTTTGCACAGTTCACATTGTTTCCCTGTGACTCCTATTTTGATTATTTGCCTTTTCTAGCAGAGATGTTGTCTTCATTATACTAATGATTAACAAAACTTGCAGTCAGATCAGGCTATCTTAATTGTCCTTCAGACACCCTAAAGAAAGAGCTCAAATTGAATTAGCCTAGGGTCTGTATTTTTCTCATCTTACCAAAAAGATCAGCACACGAAAATGTGAGTATCAGCTAGTCTTAACATCATCCAAACCGTGAGTATTTGTAATATTACTGAGCCTTAGCCTTTATACATATCTCCCACAAGGTGAAAAAGACCTGTCTCCAGCCTAGTTACTGTTTGCTGCTGCCTGCATTTAATCAGTAAGTGGGGGTGTAGACTGCAATGTACTGCTTTAGCTTGCCAATGTAATGGTTAGTTTTCTTTGAATTACAAATTAATTGTGGTGTTTGAAGATGGAATAAAAAGAGACTAATAGGAATTTTCTCTCTCCCATTCCTCCTGTAGAGCCCAAGTTTGAGGAGACTCCGAAGTGATCTCTGCAGCTTGTACACCAAACAGCAGTGTACAGCAATGGAGTTGCTGAACATGGCACCAGTTGTAATTCAATAAATGTAGTGCTTCAGTTTGATTTCAGTGGTGTGAAGAAGGTCTTAACTGCATGGTGAGCGTAGCTAGCTGTGATCATCAATTTTACATGACAGAGGCAGCTAAGTAGTGCTGCTCAATGTTAACTGCAAAACTCCTTTGTGTGCTATGTTTAATGCTTAGCTATTATAACACTTGTAATGATATACCAGGAAAGAACTATTTGTTCTGTTGAGTTTATCCAAAAAGCGTCTGCAGAAAAAAAAATCTCCATGAACCTTAAGTCTGTAGCAAAGCCCTACAGTAGTGTTGGAGCTGCACAGCCAAAAGCATAGACACAAATGCCCTAATTCTACAGTGCATTAATGAACACAAAGGTGATGAAGTTAATCTTCCAGAAGAAACTGAAATCTGCTAAAGAGGTTACTGTAAGGTGTGAATTCCTGCAACTGAGCTATTGACACAAACACTTCAGCTTCTGAGGAGCTATTTATTTATAATAATTATTATCTGAGAAACTACATAAACACTTTAACAGTTAGAGTCTACATACTACAGTTTGAATTGTACTGACATGATTTTTCTTCAGAATGAAACTACATATGCAGTCTACAGAGAGAGACTTCCACATTAAACACTGAAACACTGCTTGAGCTTTAATTACAGGAAGATTTATTTTGTCAGCATAGTGAGTTTACTTCTACACACTTTGAAATTGTATCAGATTTGCCAAAATCATCTCTAAGTCCTAGTAAATCAGAATTGCAAGAGAAATTGAGCCCTTGACAGTGGTTGAGACACAAGTAGTGAGGTCATGTATGAAAGTTATTTGAATAGATTGTTCTAAGCTGCAAGAGTGAATCTCGTATTGCTGCATGTACATATAAACAAAATAAGAAGCTTTCACACAGAACTAAATTGAATATACAAGTTAATTTGTCTTTAAGGTTTTTGGGGGATTTTTTTTGAAATGCCATTGCAACTAGGTTGACTAAATATTGGCATTTCTAGTTTATTTTCAGCATGTAAGACATGGAAACAATATTTACAGAGCAGAGGTCAAAAGATCCCTTGGTGTTGTGGTTTAACTCCTGCTGGCAATCCCATAGCCTCTGCTTCAGTCTCTGTCCCCTCCCCCTACTGTAGGGCAGGCAATTGGAAACAAAACTGATGGGTCTAGACAAAGCACTTAAATAATTGAAACAAAGTAATAATATGGGAAAAAGAGAGAGAGAGAAAACCTGAGAAGCACAAGTTCATCACCACTTGCTGACTAATGCCCAGCCTGTTCCCCAGCGGCAAATGGCCCCTCCCAGCCAGCNAGCCCTGCTGGACCCCCTCCCCCCCAGAAGCAGCCCAGGGAGGGAGAAATTTTTTTATGCCCTGCAGAAGCTTGCAGCTGAGACAGAGGCTCCCCTGCCCTCCNACCTGAGAAGCACAAGTTCATCACCACTTGCTGACTAATGCCCAGCCTGTTCCCCAGCGGCAAATGGCCCCTCCCAGCCAGCTTCCCCCCAGTTTATATACTGGGCATAAGGTTATATATCCCTTTGGCCAGTTCAGGTCAGGGTCCTGGCCCTGTTCCCTCATGGCTTGAGCACCTTCTCACTGGCAGAGCATCAGACACTGAAAAGTCTTTGACTCGGGGTAAGTACTGATGAGCAATAACTGAAACATTAGTGTGTTATTGAGATTTTTCTAATTCTAATTTAAAAAAAACAGCTCTGTACCAGCTACTAGGAAGAAAATTAACTCCCAGCTGAAACCAGAAAAGTATCAGCTGCTGTAGTGGTTTGAAATGGGAGTGTCTCACAGAGTGACTAAATGGACACGCCTCTGTGAAATACCCATGTTAAGCAGGAAAAACCGGGAACTTCCTCTTTCCCTGTGGACAGCAAAGAAGGTAGGTCCAGCCTGGCCCTTCCNTTCCGTGTGCCCCCAGGAGAGATGATGATGATGACGACCTCTGTTCGCCTAGGATGACCCTTTGAGAAGATAATGAGAACCTGTGCTCTATTGAACAGTTCATTTTTAAACTAAAAAAACCCCAAAGTGGACATGGCCCATACCACAGCTCTGGGAAGGCTATGGAAATGGGAAGGGCTTCACGAAGCAGGTTTCCCCAGGCGGGTGCTCGTGAAACTATTGGGAGAGCCACAAGAAGACTATTTTTTTTCCTTGTGGAAGTTTTTCATAACATGAACAAGAGGGACTTGTCTCTCTGAGAGAGTTGAGAAAAGACTATTTTATAGGTGGTGAACTGACTGAAAATGTTTGGTTTTGTTTCTTTGCATTGACAGTGAGAAAGAAATAGTTTGGTGGGGGAGGAGATATGTTCTGAAGGGTTTGTTTGGGGTTTTTTTCCCTCTTTCTTTTTAGTTATTAGTAATAAACTTTATGCTTTCTTGAAGTTTTGAGCCTGCCTTGCCTTTCTCCTGATACTGTCTCACAGCAGAAGATGAGTGAACTGGCAATCTGCCAGCACTGAACCCACCACACTCAGTGGTGCATTGATTAGAAAACATTCAAAATTGGGAAATTCTAGAACTGGCGAACCAAAACCACTACAGCTGCTTACTCGATACCATTTATGTCACGCCAGATCCCACACTTCCCAATACACCACCACCTTACCCGTCTTTTTATAGATGCACACACAGATACCATTTCCTTAATCTATAGACAATCCCCGTAGAAGTCTACTGAATTCATTCAGTCCATGACTTTTGGCTTATGACAGTCATGACTCTCATAAACAGTCTTTCAGGGTAGGAACGAGGGTGTCTGGTGTTGGATTGTTGCATGTTGCAGCCAGTTCTGATTCCATCACTGCTCTGCTTGTCTAGTTACATCAAAGTTCATTCTTAATGTGGCAGTTGAAGGGGAGTTGGGTTCAGATCCCCAAAGCTGGAGGGGTGAAGACAGGCACCATGAGGTGCCCAGTGCAATGGTGGGCATGCAGCTGACGTAGAAGTGCATTATACACAGCACTATACAGCAATTAATATACACACAATTCACTGGCTATTCAATCAAATCCACTCAATGCACAAACCAGACTTGCCCATCCTCCTGTCTTACCAAGTGTGCCCATGGTCTTTGAGCAAAAACAATCCCACAGATGAGTCTGCCTTTGCCCAAGGCAGGAATAACCCAGACTGTCTGCCTGAGCACATTTTTCATGTGCACTACAGGAACTTTATTCTCTTCTACAGTAAAAGTTTTGATTGGGCAAGGCCAGCCCACTTGGCAGACTTCTAGTGCTGACTCACCAGGTGGCCTTTGCCAGTGTGCATCCCTATGTTTGAAGGTTCCCCTTGCCCATTGCTCTCAGTGTAGTCTAACAGTCCATTGGATGGACTTGTGGTTTTCTCAGGTGGTGCATTATAACAATATATGCACTAAATGCCATGTTCCTTGGCCCAAGCATCTGTGAGTGTTTTCCATGTATTTCTAGTTTAATCTGTTCAAAGGCTTGGTGTTGCTCAGGGCCCCATGTGAAATCATTCTTCTTCTGAGTCACTTGATAAAGAGGGCTTATGATCAGACTCATTTGGAATATGCATTTTCAAAAAACCCACAACATATAAGAGAGCTTACTTTTTGAAGAAATTGATTAGAATTTCTTTCCATAGGATCAGGAGTAAAGTCAGCCCTTCCGCTCTGGGAAACCATCCACTGGAGACTGGAGTAGCAGCTTTCCTGGAAGAACCCCCATTTGGGATTGTTTTCCTTACAATTCATATACCCATGTCTCTAGGGTCAAGGTAGGTCTTCCATCCCAATTCTTCATGCCGTCTCTGTGGTCTCTCAGGTAAACCCACAGGGTATCCCATGGTGTGTACCTTCCATATCCTCCCTCTTGAGCCAACGCTTACTGTCATTAGCATGGGTCTGTAAAGGTGGGGAATGGAACATATCCTCTTTGAACTGCTGAAACTCCTGGGACAGTTTATCTGATGGTTTCTCTACAGGTAAGAGAGGAAGAGAGGTTATCTTCAAATTCCCAGAGATGGCAAGCCACTGTGTCCACAGATGGTGGTGTGATGTCTTTTCATATTTTCGTTGCCAGTGGGTTGGTGTATGCTCTTGGTACTCTCTAAAAACTTCCACCACATGGGTCATGTGCAGATGAATTGGTCTGGATCTGTAGGGAACCTTGTATTGTCCAGGTCAAAATAAATAATCTCTATCATGGCTAATTCCCTCAAGTATTAGATAGCTTTCCACTTGCATGGTGACATGTAACATCATTCTTGTAAGGATACCTTTCCTTCAGGCTTGACAGGAGTCGCTTCCAGAGGCTGAGGACTTGTGTCTGTCTTGCACTCATCTTGTCAATGCTTGCTTTCTTAGGAAGTGATTTCTACCCTCTAATTCCAATCCATTAGCCCCATTATCCCAGCATCAGAACACCCAGGTGGTAGTATGCTCACCAGGACAACAGCTGAAATATTTATGTATATCCTGCAGCTCACTCAGGAATAAGGATTCAGTGGTTGCCTCTTGTTGACCTGTTACTGAAGTTTGTGTTAAACTGGCACAGTACGTGTCAGTGGGGTTTCAGTAGCCAGAGATTGTTTCTTAACCCTAAAGAAGGCCTGAACCATATGCAACAACATCCTGATTGTTACCAAAAGGACCAGGTTGGTTTCTAGGGTAGTCACAGGATATGCAAAGGCTTTAAAATTCTCAAATGCTACTGTAATCATCCTGGAGGGGAAGGAAGGTGTTTTTCCCATGGGTTGGCTCTCTGAGGGTAAAAGGCAGTAGATGTAACTGTGAATAGTTTCCACTAGATGGCTCCCAAAGGACAGTGGGGACACACACCAGACAGGCTCGTGACCAGCCATTCTATCATATCACAAACCAGTACAACACAGAACAACAGAGTGATACCCTTAGCCCAGGCCTAGAGCAAATGAATCAATATGGTGACCAGCAACTATTAAACCAATACAATGAAGGATTATAACAAACTTGTTTTAACATGCTCTAGTCAGATCTGTTTTTATCTCAACCTTTTGAATCACACATTGGGTGCCAAAAAGAACTGCCAGCAGCTCAGCCAGGAGCTCAGCCAGCAGCTCAGCCCCATGTGGCTGCTTGCTCACTGTCCCCACTCCAGCCCAGTGGGAGAACTGGGGAAAAAAAAAGTAAAAGTAAAAGTAAAACTGGTGGGTTGAGAGAACAACAGTTTAATAATTGAAACAAAGTAAAATAAGATACTAATAATACTAATGATAATAAAAACAATAATAATATAAATTGTAGTGAAAAGGAGAGAGAGGAGTAAAGCCCAAGAAAGACAAGTGATGCATAACAGTTTCTCACCACGCACTGACTGATGCCCAGCATGTCCCCCAGCAGCAGCTGGCTCCTCCTGGCCAACTTCCCCAGTTTAAATACTGGGCATGATGTTCTGGTGTGGAGGTGGTCACCAAGCACCAAGCTTGTTTGAGTTCCAGAAGTGTTTGGACAACGTGACAGGCACATGGTGTGATTCTTGGGGTGTCCTTTGCAGGGCCAGGAGCTGGACTTCATGATCCTGATGGGTCCCTTCCAACTCAGCTTATTCTGTGATTCTATGCATATCCCTTTCAACAACTCAGATCAGCTGTCCCAGCTGTGCTCTGTCCCTGCTTCTTTTGCACCTCCTCACTGGAAAACCATGGGAATCTGAGGACTCCTTGATGTGGAGTAAGCACTACTCAGCAGCAACTAAAACATCAGTGTGTTATCAACTTTATTCTCATATTAAATCCAAAACACAGCTACTATGAAGAAAATTATCCCAGCTGAAACTAGGACATTGATACTTTTGTATAACAAGCAGTAATTTGATGTCCCTCACAGAGGCTGAAATCTTCTAAATAACAAAGGACTTGGTATGCTTGAAATCCTAAATTAAGCAAACAAGGTTAAAATAAATAATAGTTCAAAGATTTTAAGCACATTAATATTTAGTGTACATTTCAGTAGAAACTAAGGCTTTGAGCTTGACAAGAAATGTGTCTGATGCATTGTTAGTAAATGTTCATTTTTTTCTGGGACAGGAGGTCTACAAAATGCACTCTACACAGAAGTAGTAACCTATTCATAAATACAGGTATCAAACAGCTCTGTTCAGCATCTGATTTTTAAGTGCATTAACAATGATAAACAGATACCATGGCTCTTCAAAGCTTAATCTTTCTCACTCAGAGCAAACAGAGTTTGTCTCAGGAAGTTTCTTATATACACACTACGTCAAGGATTAAGCTTATGCGATTTAGTATGTTTTGTTTTGATTAAGGAAATAGGTGGTGTTCAGGGATCTTTTAAGGTTACATCAGTATTACTCATGCTACTTAAACTCCTAATGTCTTTAAACTGTAGATAGTGATATTAAGTCACTCCTAGTTGAAGTTTTACTTAGAACTGTATTCCTTTTGCACCAATCTGAAAAGCTGGAACAATGTAGATGTAGTTAAAGCCCTTGAGCCCACTCAAGGAAGTGGGGGTGGAAGCAGTAAATTCAGCTTCCATATTTAGTCAAGTCTTTTGACCCACATCATTCCTAGAAGAGTTAGGGCCCAATCTTTCTCTCATTGCTGTCTTGGACTGTGTCTCAGTTAATCAATATGTACAAGAAGATGCAAAGTATGGAGCAAAGTGCTGCAGTTGTGTGGCACTTGAGACTATGCAACAGGAAGCTTAAATGCAGACAAAGTGTGTCCAGGTACTGGTGCCAGGTATGGGCACAGCAGGAGTGAGGAGTTAGTGTACATGTGGAAAGACATTACAGATCAAAGGAACCCTGAAGCTATCTAAAGCTTTTAAAACACACTAGTGAACACAAAAGACTTGCCTTTTTAGTTGTAGATTGATAGTTTGTCTTCTTTCTGTTAACAGAGCAGAAAAGGAATACAGGTTAATTAGCGACTTTTCCAGTGTTGGGTTTACCCCTTTGGAAGCCTTATATATGAATGCATTTTTCCAGATTTCCAGCAATCCTCAGGGTTTTTTTCTCCTCCTCTTAAAAAAATCTTATCTTACAATAACAAATCTATTGAATACTTTCAGATATCAGTCATTATCTCATAAACCACTGCCAAACACCTCCTCTAGCTTGTCTTTTCAAGTCTTCCAGTTACACTTTTTGTCTAGCTCATGGCCAGACCTAAAATAGCTTGAGGAATTCTGACTTGCTACTATGAAATTTGAGTGAAATAAATCTGTATCAAAGGAATAGACCAGGCACTGTCAGAAGGTTTCCATCAGTTATATTTTTACAAAACACTTCCTGAAATAACTTGTAGATATGGATATGAGAGCAGTTCAATTTGGTTCTGATTGTCTTTTGTCTTGTTTGAAGAGGAGACAGACAAATAGCTGAGTTAGAGGTGTAAGCTGTAACTATGTGAAAAGACACATCTCTGCTTATTTACCACAGTAATGTAATTATTCACTTTCTGACCAGCACACTGGTTTCTAATAAGGAAACCAGCTAGTGTAGGATCAGGTTTATCTCAGTGTCAAGAAAGCTATTGCACAAGAATCATATTAGAAAGGCTGTAAAAATCATTATAGTTACTAAATCATCTGAAATGTAAATGAGGTTTGCAGTGATTTATGTACTATTTGCATACTTACTGGGAAGAGCTTTCCTCTGAAAAAAAAAAAGGGGAAAAATGAATTAGCACAAGAACAGTTTCCTTAGCTGATTTAAAGTTCTTTGAAATAGTTATTCCTAGAATATTCAGCTCTTCAATTTCCAGAGTTTCTGAACCGAATGTCTCTTTTTGGTGTAGTGAGTTTAGGCAGAAGAAAAACTAGGTTGCTTTCAAGGGTAAATGAAGCTCTGAGTGAACTCTAACGAGCAGCTCTGTAGCCTCTGGTAATTTCAGGCAGCTAACCTTTTCAGACCTCAGTGTTTGGCATCTGTTGTTGCTGTGCTCAACCCTATAGGTACCAATGTAAAGGCTACAGAGAGGGTTGCTGGGTGTCAAGCTTTATGCAGCAATCCCTAAAAGGGATTTTTTCCATGACCCAGAGGAAGAAGACAGTTAATTTAGTTTCCCTTTCATCAGAATTTAGCTGCTCAGGCACTGTTGACTAAAACGGATTTAATTTTATTTTGCCTTTCTTAGGCATTCCTTATCAAAACTAGGGTGGAGAGGTTCCAGGAACCAGGGTCTGGCTCGTTGCTTTCCCTAGGTTGTTGTTTGGTAGCCTTAAGCAACTGTGCAAACATCTCCATGTCATTTTCAAAGTACCTTTTGCAGCAAATGTTGGCAGAATAAAAATGTCTGCACAAAATGTTGATGTTTTAATGCTCTCCAGCTTTAGTACCATGGAGTTAGAACCTTTAATGGGAAGGAGAACATGTCATCAGAATCATAAAATTATGGAATGGTTTGGATAGGAAGGGACCTTAAAGATCATCTGGTTCCTACTCTCTGCCATAAGCAGGGACACCTTCCACTAGATCTGGTTGCTCAGGACTCCCTCCAACCTGTCCTTGAACACTTCCAGGGATGGGGCATCCCCAGCTTCTCTAGGCAAGACAGTGTCATGGAAACTCTGCTAAATAAAAACATTTTTTGACACAAAAAATGAGTGGTTTTATTCTACTTACTTGCAAAGTAGCCCTTTTTTTGGGCATAGAGTACTCCAAGGCCACACAGTACCATCACCAGAGCCACAACTGCTACAGCCACAGTGATGCCGCTTACATTAAGGTCATCTGTAATTATAAAGCAGAAGTCCTATGTTCTAAATTGTAAACATTTCCACTGGATGGATTTTTCTCTAATTACCACAGGCATTTTTGTATCTATAGGTGGGCTCTGGCCCAGGATATATAAGTTAATTAGTAACAGTTAGATGCATTTAAGCAGTAAAAATGCACTAATGTGCCACAGCCACTTTAACAGAAGTGCTTGGTACACATCAACTGCTTAGTTTGGGTCAAAAGTAAGGAAAGAATAAGAAGGACCAAAGGATACATACTCCTCATCATATCTACCCCAGACAAGTATTACCCAAGTCATATGTCTCTGAGGAAAAACATCTTGAAATTTTTGTAAGTGTTAAAGCAAGTTTTTCATAGTTAATTTGCTTAACACAACTGAAACAGCTGATGGCAATTGAGTTCCACTTCTAAAAAACTCTTCAAATGAGTTATTTGAAACACAATTATTTTTTAATTTTTAAATAGCAAAGCTTTTAAAATACAACACAATAAAGCTGAGTTGCCTGAAGTTAAACTCTACACCAGGCTACTGAAACATCTGGCCATTTTTATTTTGAAGGTGGTGGCTTGACTTCAACCATGACATGGACCACATCCATATCCTGATATAAGCTCACTAAGACCTTCAGACTATCATCCATTTTAGGAAAACCAAAATCATCCAGAAGCAGAAACATTTTCATAGGTTTTTATTATGTTTCCAATTACTTATCTGGATTTCAACTTTAAGCATATGTTAATATATGGTTGAGATTTTTACCCCAAAACCTGTCAATTTTTTGTACAATTTAGGCTGACAGCAATTTAGGACTTAGTGTGTATTTTCACAGAGTGATTCTATCTCAGTACCTTGAGGAGCATTTGCTCATAATCCACCAGGAATGCATTAAAACCCATGACACAGTGATTTTCAGCTAAGTTCCAAGAAAGCACCATATGGAACTTTGCAGTTCCGTGTGCTGCTTTATGGAACACTTGGACAGGATCTTCCCTGCTGTAGTTATTAGGATTTGTTACCATTTGCTTTCCTATGATATATGCGAGAACTAGTTGTATATTTTGCAAAAAACCCTCACACATTTTGGGTTATTACAGACTGTTACATTAAGATTTCCTATTAATGAGTTCCAAAAGGGAGGCTTTATGTAAAGAAAACACCCCAGTGGACTGGCACACTCTTCTGTAAGCCTTCTACAAAAGCATTTGCAGATATTAACATTTTCATATGCTGACACTTTTCTGTGAAGTTCAGTGTTTAGCAATCTAAAAGCTAATTACTGTGATAAGGAACTCATTATTTCTCCTCCCCCCAAATGCCATGACCAAATAAAAAAATTTAATTCAATCTGGTCTTAGCTTCTTAGTTACACCATGCAATTACATAAATCCTACTGCAAGACTGTTTTCCACCATTATTTTCTTTAACACATACCAACTTGCATTCGCTTCACTGAGCATTTCTGAGATAATCCAATCCCATTGGAGGCTTCACAGAAATACTCTCCAGTGTCATTCTTTGTAACTGTATTAAACAGCTGTTAAGAAAGAGTCCAAAACCATTATCAGAACAGGGAAAAAATCCTATAGGATAGAAATTTTGACATCTCAATGTGTGGACTTGTTTGTTTTAAACAAATGAAACCCAAAAAACCCTGAATGGAAATAAGAAATTCTGGTCCATTTCAACCTTGTAATAGCTCCCTAGTCACATTCCCTGGTCCTTCAACTTCTACTTGTTGCCTAAGAGGTTCCTTTAGATGGACATTTAACTCAGTGGAGTGTATCTACAAGGAAATTCATTTTCAGTGGATCAGGACTTTCCAATAATATCCACTTTTTTAGATATGCTCTAATTTCAGAATACCTGAAATCAAACAGTTTCTTCATTTTATCAAAACAACAACCCCATAAATTGATCCTTCAAAAAACTTGACACATACTACTTATGATGCACTGTCAACTGAAATTTTTCAGAAGTAAAGAGTTGTTTGGGTGCTTCTCAACCCTCCAAAAATGCACTTTGTCTTCTTCCAACAGAGAAATGCTAAACCACACTATTTATCAAATACTACTACTGTAAAAATGAAAATAGGGAAGTGAGACTGTAGCAGGACATCTCCCCCTGCAACAAAAGAGCTTATCTGTTGCTTGTTAGTTGGTGCAATAACTCAGAGCATCTTGGTCTCACATGAGCCTCACGTGAGCCCTGGTGAAGTAACTCAATCAGGACAGTTTGTCTTGTAGTGAATTATTCAATCACCATGGGATTGATGCTTTCAACTGACAGTAAACATCTTGCTGTGGAAGCAGATGTGGAAAGACAAGCTGGAATTTCTGACCGACATACACTTCACTTTACAAATTATAAAAGCTACACCATATTTTCACAAAGTAGAAATCTTCTGCACATTCCCTGGAAATGTGTGGGGTCTCCTTCCCCAAAGTCAGGACCCCACTTTGTGGTTACTGTCCTAGAGGCTGAGTGTAAGGACTCTGTGTCTGCTATCAGCAATTTGGTGGTAAGTTACATTGACTCCTAATCTATACAATTTCTTTGCTAGCTATAATAAAGGTACCTTAATGTCATGCAGTGTTTTATGTAATCTACTAGTAGTTCTTTTATTTTATACTGTGTAATAAATAACTGTTTAAGGCCTCTTGTCTGTTACCTTCTGCCAATTCAGTAAGTAACTCATTTTATAATAGATCTAACTGTCCACACTTAAGAACTTGCAAGCCAGAGCGATTTAGGTGCAGGTCACCTAAGTAGAGCTGGTGCCAAAAATCTAAGCCTAAAGCTCTCACTTGATCCATAAATAGAGACTTGTCTGTCTCTTGTCTAACAAAGAGACAGACAGAGACTGACCTCATGTCAATTCCAGTATTTCTATTTTTTATTCATTAGACTTGTTAACTGTTTCTTTTTTAATGTATGCCATACTTCGATATTTTCAGAAGTCATTAGTAAGTTTGAGTAGTCCACCTGATTTCCATGATAAGCTGAAGGATCCTCAGAACATCTAAATGCTTAGTCACACTTCAGTTTCCATGGTTGATTTTGCACAAGAGTATTGTTCTTAGAACAACTCTTTACTTCTGAAAAATCTCAGCTCCCTAAGTAGCATCAAGCTCCTTTGAAGGATCAGCTGATGGGGGAAGAATGAGAGATACAGCCAGTTCTGAAGGAAAAAAACCTCACCACCACAACCCACAAAACAAACTACAACTAAAATGAAGAACTAAGCTTACTTACAGTCCCAACTCATTCCCACTGACTTCACAGGTCCTGGATAGGAACTTGTAAATGGCACTGGATTGCAGAGATTCTGTACTGCCCTGAGTGCTGCACTCCCCCTGAAGTGTATGAAGCTACTATTCCAAATGTTAAGGTTCTGTCAAATACAGCTCTGTTGCCATACTGAAACCTCATTCTCACCTGGCACTAGTTTACCAACTGACAAGGTAAAAATTTGTCATGTATTTCTAGATTTTCAGTTACCACTACTGCAGCCTTGCACCTGCCCAGTTTGTGTATTGCTCAATGTCTATGGCTTGTCACTGGTTTGAGGCAGAAACCACCTTCTACATTTCTCAGCACATTTCAGCATGGCATTGACCACTAACAAAGACCTTGTGAATTTTTTTATTTAGACCCCTGTGCATCATTGTACTGAAAAGTAAATTTGGTCTCCTTGATAGCTGTCTATGACAGAGTTGGTTATTACACTTACCAGAGTGCCAGACTTTTTATTCATGGTGTAAGTTATGTTTGCTGCTCTAGCACTACCTGTTCCTGTCTTCTCCAGCAAGGCAACACCATTCTTGTACCACTGGTACTCAGACGGAGGGGAGCCCTCAGTTTCCTTACAATTCATCTGCACGACCGTTCCTGTCATTGCGGAGCTGGGTACCTCACAGATGGGAGTAGTCGGAGCAACTGGACAGTGAAATTGAACTTGTTACACATGTACTTATATTGTCCACATGTGTCAGAGACTGAAATAGTTCATGCCTCAAACACTGATATAAAGTTTTGCCCATTATAACAAAAACTGTATAAAGAAGTACAAACAAAGAAGCCTCCCTGAAGATACCTGACTGGGACTTTGGACTGAAAGTCAAACTGCTGAGATTAAATAAAGGGAAAACCCATTCTTTAATCACCTGAAAAAAGCAAGTAAACAAGGAAAAGAATGTGAGCCAAACCCAGCAGCTGTGCTAAGAATCATCTTGGGCTTTCTTCGGAGTGGGGGAGGACGTAGCCTATTGCTGATGGTGGGGACAGGAATGTGACATACACACACCAAGGTTCATGCAGCAACAGCCAGAGTTTATTAATGTGCGCCCTCTTATATAGGAGCCTTGAATTTCCTGCACTTACAGATATTATTGGTCAAAGGTCTTAACTCTGCCCAGCTCACTGGCCGATGATACACGTGCATTCCCAGTTCAAAGGGATTGGCTGGGATCCCCTTGTTTGACCTTGAATTCAGCCTGTCAATTTAAAACATGGGGACCTGTTTACTCGTTGTTCCTAGGCTGGTCGAGTTGATATCTGTCATGGCCTAATTATCTGTGCAGCTATAGACCAGCCATAGCTGTCACAGTAGCCCACAGACCCATTTGTTGGGAGCAGGTTTGCACAGATTTCCCCCCCAGCCAAGGTATGGGGAGGAAGTTTCAGTGTCTCGTAACCTCTGCTCAGAGGCAGGGAACCTATCCTCCCTTACACAAACTGGCTATGGAACCCCCAACCTTGGGAAGGCCACATCCACAGGACATTAACATGAGAGGCAGCTGAGGGGGTGCCTTAATCCATCCAAGGCCCCCCAAAGTGCTCCCTAGAGTAACTCCTGAAGCCTTGCACCAGGACTGCATGTGATGCAACAAACCCAGTCTGTTGGAAGAGACAATGACAAACTTCCCCTGCCCCCAAGGGAGGACTCTGGATTTTCCTACCTCGCCTGAGAGTATATTAACAATCAGATTCTATGCTTTCAGGGGGGATCTTCACCACCAAGAAGACCATCTGGAGAGGATCAATGAAACATCATTGGGATCCATGGAGTGGTGGTATTTTCCTTATTCTGTTTGTGTTACTCTCTGTTCCTCCCACCTATTTCTTATCTCTCTCTCTCTCTCTCTCTCTCTCATGTATTTGCTATTAAATAAACCCCATACTGTTGTCACTGGCATATGGTCTCATTTGCACCTTAATTCGGGCAGGGGCATTTCTAGGAACTTTAGTAATGGGATCATGACAACATGACAGTAGGCTGACAGTCATTGTGAGGAGGTAAGCACTTGTGCACATTTGATAACTACCACATCAATGAAATGAGGTGCAGGAGAAGGCACAATCCTGCTACTGAGAGCACAGTAAAATTTATGAGTTGCTAAAAATGAAAGAGGTGCTTACTGCCAGCCTCCCCCCACCATATGCTGTGTCATCCTGTCTCCAATCTGTGCACTTTCATCCAACCCCAAAGAGTTTGTTTCACTTCTTTTCTTGTATGGAACCTCTTGTTCACAGACAGAGATGGGATAACTTGGAATCTGTAGCCCAGCAGTTGGCCCCTTCCCTACTCTAGTATTTAAAAATTGAAATGAGGAAAAGGAAAAAGAGATTTTGTATTAAAATGAGTCAATTTTTGAGAAGTGATTAACTTCTCAATTTTTGAGAAAGATTAACCAAGACATTGGCAGTCATCATAAGCTCTTTGTAAACCCCAGTCCAAGGACCAAAACCAATAGGTTCCTACATTCCAGATTAAATTAAAAATGAACATTCCCCCACAGAGATGCAGGAGAACTGTTTGTTCCTTCTCCTATGAAGATGAATGTCTCTTTTTTGATTTTTAATATGTGAACAGAAAACAAACTTAATGTTTTATTTTTTTGTACTTAACATTATATAGAAGAAAAACAATGGTGAAGAGGCATCCATGGAACATTAAAAGAACAACTGACACCTTAACTAGTCTTGATAGTTTTTTCTTGGTTGATTTTAAGATAAAAAGCAGAAATAAAGAAAACCAAATAGAATACTAATTCATATTAACTTTCAAAAAGTTTTGTAAACAACATGTGCCCCCACCCTTTCTCCTTTGGCCTCGAAGATTTCAACTTTAAATTAAGAAGAGACATTTAAAACAGGAAAACTGTTGAGAAAGTAGAAGAAAGAAGGAATAAGTGGGATTACCTCATTGTTGTCACTAATCAGAAATTCATGCATTTATTATTTATGAAGAACATAGAAACTTTATGTATAATTTTGAAAGATCAATTATTATTATTTTTAAGAGGACAAATATACAATCTACAAAAGCAAGTATTTTCTTTTGTCCCTGTACAGGTAAAAAAGGAAAACTATCGGCCTCTACCACTCATCCAGTGGGACAAATACCAAACCCAGTGTGAGAACAATGTGCTCAGTATTCACTTTTCCATCCATTCCCTAACTGGGAAAGAAAACAAAGACCCACAAAGAACAACTGCTCCCCAGCAGGCACCACCATCTCTCCTGTAAATAAAGTTCCCTGATTGCCAGCTCTCTGGCTGTCATTGCACAAAAACTCTCTCCTTCAAAACCAGGAGGAGATTAGCATATTGGAACGAACTTCTGCTTGTGAATATTTGATAAGTGTTGACCAATGCTGACTTTCCAGTGCCAAACACCATGATCATCTTATCCAGATTCTCAGTCACGGAGCAATTTCAGTTTTGAGAACTGAAACTCATTTTGATATAATAAAACGCTAGTTATGTCTCTTTCTAATGCAAGTGTGACTTTAGCTAAGCTGTTTTGTGATGTTGTAGAATGTTCATTTGCAAGTGTGCTTATAAACCCAGCCCAAAGAAGACCCAAAACCCCAGCAGCCACACACTATGTGGACAACCCTACCTTCAACATCCCAACACCCCATCATCCAGTTTCTTTAAAAAGCCTAAGTAATAAAATCTGTACCTAATACTGTGAGAGTAATAGTAGCCTCTCCCAGGCGTTGCCCCTCTTCACTCTTGGCACTTATTTCACAGCGGTAGGTCCCAGAATCCCTTCTAGTCACATTCCTAATTCGGATTCCTGTATTCAGCATCTCTGCTCGGCCTCGAAGATCACCTTTAGGGAGAACAGACAGTGAGGTTTCTGCTCTTTGCTTATAGAATCATAGAATCACAGAATGGTTTGAATTGGAAGGGACCTTGAAGATCATCTTTTTCCATCCCTACTGCTGTGAGCAGGGATACCTTCCACTAGACCAGGTTGTTCCAAGCCCCATCCAACCTGGTCTGAAACACTTTCAGGGATGGGGCAGCCACAGTTTCTCTGGGCAACCTGTGCCAGTGCCTCACCATCCTCACAGGGAAGAATTTCCTTTATATATTCCTCTGTATATCTAACCTAAATTTCCTGTCTTTCAGTCTGAAGCAAATACCTATGGCTCAATGGCTTATTCTGAAATAATGTACAATTTATTGATATTTTACGTCATATTGTACATTAAACTATTGCTCACTTGTTCAGTGTTAGTTACCTATCAGCAAACAGCAATATGTAATCCCCTTCTCAAGACAGTATGAAGCTTCCATTTAGTCCAAAAAACCACCCTCAATTCAAAAAACCTCCATCTGCCATACATTATCCACTTGGAAGATGGAGTGCATTCTTCTGCAGGTGTTTCAAGAAAATATGTATAGCAGTAGTGAGGTGACTGAAAGACATCCCTTTCCACTAGAGACATAGCAATCACTAACTTAATTACCTTAAAGAAAAAGTTGTGAAACCACAGCAGAGTATTTGACATTTTCATTTAGAAAGAAAAACTTGATGGATTTAGCAAAAATATTGCCATCAGACTTCTTACAATGAAGAAGTTTTTTTAATTCTACAGCTTATTATGAAAATTACATGCACACCGAGA
Organism: Leptocoma aspasia; assembly: GCA_013399835.1. Taxonomy (NCBI): domain Eukaryota; kingdom Metazoa; phylum Chordata; class Aves; order Passeriformes; family Nectariniidae; genus Leptocoma; species Leptocoma aspasia. The sequence goes on along the minus strand of VXAX01000514.1, from coordinate 231,231 downwards.
ACCATGAGTTCCAGTGCTTCTCTAAATTAAATATATGCAGAAAAAAACCAAGTTCATCAACGAGGTCAACACATCTGAAAGTTCTACAAACTAACAAAATTTCCGTGCTTTTATTTTACTTCTCAACCTTCATTTATTGTGTATAATGTAACAGACCCATATGTTCTCCAACACACAAAGCTGAAGTAAGTCCTTTTCAGAACATAAAAAGAGAAATTCTGCTTCTGAAAAGAATACAAATAATTTAAAATATACAGCTGAGTTTATATTTTACGTATATAAAAAATGCTGCATTATTAATATCTAAGCCTCCTGCTCTACAGGAGGCTTCAGAAACCTCTTTTTTGGATATGAGTGCAGAGCCTGCAGTAGTTTAGGGGAGTGTAATTACATCCGCATGTAATTTCATTGTTGAAAAATTCCAAGGAATCTGCAGTACCATTTTTCTTAGTCTTGAATTTTATTATATTTAACTTCATTAAAAGGTAACTAATAATTGATGATTTTATAAAAAAAATGCCTTTTTTTTCCCAGAGAAGGATTATTTTTCTCAAAAGGTCAGCTTTTCTACATGAATAGTCAAGAGCCTTCTTGTTCAATCTTATTCTTGGTGTTGTTCCCCAAGAAAGAGTCAATAGCTATGCTAGAGAATGACATGTTAAACCATACGTTTGCAGTACTGTACCTGTAAATTCACTATTGTAGTAGACAAATGAGACTCCTTTAGATTGGATTTTCTTCCACTCTATTCTTAAACTCATCCCTTTCGAAAATTTGTGTTTGCAACTAAGAATAGCCTCTAGAGGGAAGAAAAGATAAAGACGAAAGGGAAAATGAGAGATTTTAGTATTGTGTTGGTATACATTCAGGCTCCATGAAATTAATGTTCCCCCTTCAAAAGAATTTGTACAGTCAGCAATGGCCAGATCTACTTCTCAAAGTGATGCTTGTCCAGATTTACACAAACACAGTGGAGAAAAAGAAACAAGTAATTTTCCTATACTTCAGTGGCTTTTGGGTCAAACTGTAGATGCCGGGGACTGTGCTGGATAGGGTTTATTACTTTCCCCATCCAACATGGGAATATCTAGTTCACCAATTACATTCTTTATTACTACCCTCACTTTAGTTTAAACACTTCTGAGCAGATTACCCCTAAAAAAGGGACTCTGACCCTGTTATAAACATATTTTTTGAATTACCATTCTGAATTCAGTATCAATAGATTTTCTGTTTAAATATATAACTTAATGGAGATGGAAAATATTCCAGTAAGATGGTTAAAGAAACAAATGCAATATAGACCTTGCTACCTGTAAGCTACTAATTTTCCAATACAGGCCACAGTATCCGGAGGAAAAGCCTTTATAGTTTTAATGAGGCCTGTCTAGCTTTCATGACAAGAACATGCACTGCTCAAATATAATCAACCATCATCCTTCTTTCCAGTCTAAACAAATGAGGCTGGAAGGCAATTAAGAGCTACTGACAGATCTGCTCCCTTGCCCTTCAGAGTCTGATTTCCTAGGTCTGCTCTGAAAAGAAAAAAAAACACAGACTGGTAGCCTTGGTGATATCTCACAGTGGAAAAAAATGTCCAGACTTGAAAGAAAAATTGAGTCAGGAGGGCATTCCTTGCCAGAAACATGTTACACATACACTTGGTGTTTTGAAAAACATCCTGTGCACTCAGGAAGTCTGAGGTTCCTGACTTCAGGTTGAGTGGATGGGTGGAGGCTTCCTGAATCTTAAGATTTGCTAGTTTCCTTTCCATTTTGTTTTCGTATCCTTCTAACAAAGAAAAACCATGATTCAAGCTCAGCTTGCTTTTGCTACTGGCCTTGTGGCAGTTGGCTTGTCAAATGAGCTGGTCTCTATTAGCTGACACAGAGACAGCTCAGCTGAAGTGTTCTCAGCTGAAAAAGTCACTCCTGTCTCAAATGAGCTGCCACTTTCTTGCACGCCACATGTTTTTGTTTCAGAAAAAACCCTAGCACTGATGCCTACCGAATGCTGTTGTTCTTCAGTCGGGGTCACCAGTTAATGTTGTTGTTGCCCCTTGGGGGCAGGAATTTACTTAATCTCAGAAGGTCTTTGATTCAGAAGGCTTTATTAAAGAATGACTCCATAATATCAGAAGAAATAAAGATTCTTCCTTATTTCATATCTTATTACCAAAGGCTTAGGATTATTTTCAGAAGGCTCATAGCTTAGTTTATTGCTTAGCTTATTCTTATCTTAGTCTTAGCTTTGCCTCGTCTTCTTAGTCTTAGCTATCCAAGTGCAACACTCCTACTAATACTAAATTGATGGGCTGGTAACAAAGACCAGCTCCTTCTTCCCATTGGTTAGAGACAGAAACCCATATCTCCCACGTTATGGGAACAGAATAGAAAAACACCACCTGTGTCCCTGAGAGCAGGACACAGTTTAGAGATATGTTTACAGAATCTGCTGGGAAAGTGACCTTTCCCTGGGGAAGGAAAAAACCTTAGCAAGCTTGCAGCTAGGAAAGTCCAAAAACCCAGTAGGAAAATTACCACACCCACCCCCTAATTTTATTCAGAGAAAAGGAATAGATAGAGGAAAGGGAGTGTGCCCAGAACAGAGAAAGCATAATAGAATTGTCCTTAGTTACAGCTCCCCTCTCCCGATTTTTCCCATAGTAATGGAGTCAGGGAGAGGTATTTTTTCCAGCAGGTGTACTTGACTTGCATTAAGGTAAGCCCACAGTATACTGTGCATCAGCACTGGTACTGCTAGGCCTGTGAAAGCCCTCTGGAATCTTGGAGAGATCTGCACAATGTTTAATTCGGATTTACATCTGGTCTGGAGGCTATCATTGGTGATAGAATTGTAAGTTGGAAGGCACCCTAAGAATCAGTGAGCCCAACTCCCTGTTCCTTGCAGAACTACCTAAAACTAAACCATGACTGGGATTGTCACCTAATTGCTCCTTGAGCTCTGTCAGGCTTGGTGCCATGACCACTTCCCTGGGGAGCCTGTCCCAGTGCCTGACCATCCTCCTCTAAAGTAAGAGGAGTTAGAGGAGAAAAGGAAAATTCATTTCAGACCAGCTGCACTCAGTGGAATAACTATGTCTATCAGCCCTACCATCCCTTAGTGCTGATACACATGGAGAACTTGGCTTGGCATCTGGGCTGTGCTAAACTGATTTCATTCAATGTACAAATAACAAAAGAAAAAGTGCAAGCCATACCATATAAAAAGACAGAACTTAATCAAGCTTTAATATTACCTGAAGCATTTCTCTCTCCTTTCACCTGCCTTGAGCTCTAAATGTATTCTGTCATGAGAAGAATACTTAACAGAAGTTCAGATGACAGCTTTAGAGACCTCTAAAATATTTGATTATTACCTCAAGAAGCTGAATAAGGTTTAAAGCTCAGAGAGCAGCTTTTTGATCCCAAATTCCCACCTCTCTCCACTCCAACCAAATTCAAAAAATAAACCCATATAATCCACAAACCTCACACTACAGTACTCCCCTTTCTCATCTACCCAGCAAACAGGTTTTCCTCTTTGCCTCTGTAAGTTCTCCACCCCATTATTGGAAGTAATTTGCCATTTTATATATGACACACACATATATATATACATATATAACTATGTTAATAGCCATTATAGCTACTGACAAGTAAGAATAGCCATTAAATTATTGTTACTTATAATTAACTTTTATCTGTTCTCTCTAGTCTCACAATTTTCTATCTTGTAAGACATTTAATGTTTCTCCTTTCCATCAGCCCCCATAATACTATATGGAAGGAAACCAGGCAGAAGTTACAGGACTGACAAACAAGTCATAGAACCACAGAACAGGTGAGGTTGAAAAGGATCTCTGGGGAGCACCTAGTTCAACCCCACCTCGAGTACGAGAAAATGGGGACAAGACCAAGATAACACAGAATCAGTGGAAAGAGTAGGCACAAGACCCCTCAGGAAAGAGGAAGATAACTTCAATAGCTGCACAGCTTCTGTATACATAGTTTGCATGTATTGTGTATATATTAAAAATTATCACAGCAATGTCCATACTGTACCCTTAAACTCCTCTGCTTTTACATTTTTGTTATCTGTTTCAATGGAGATTCCAGACACATCAGGATCTGCAAGGGGACAGCAAAAGACGACAGTTCAGCAATAAATATCTGTGATTTCATATGTGCTTTGGCAGCTACAACCAATAGTATAAACTAAGAGCTAGACCAGGGCTGGCCTTAAACAGTTCATCTTTTTTTCTCCAGGCTCTTGCATCTGTAAAAAATAAGTAATATTTGTTTTTTACAATGGCATTATGATATTTACATGTAAGTTCTATATAAACAGTAAACATTTTATGCTGGAGTAAGGCCTCAGTCTGTTTATAACTGGGGAAATGTGTATTAATCCATAAGTGTATTTTCCATAACATTTTTATTAGAAGGCATGCATGTTTGCTGAAGAATACCACTTACAGATTCTACAGGGTAAAATTATGTATAGTAATTGGCAATTATCTCAAATTCTTGTTGAAATGGGAAGGAACATAATCAAGATTTATCTAGTTTTAACTCAAAGAAAGAAAAAATCCCCATACACTCTTGGATATCTCATTGTCGTGTCCCACTAAGGGGGAACTGCAGGGGGTTCTTTTAAAACAGATGGCTGAGGGTGGAATTAAGTGAAACAAGGCAAGTATTATATCTGAGAACCATTTATTAGTAGTTAAAAGGATGTTGTCCTACTAAGGAAGTATAGAAAAGACAGAAAAGGAGCAAGGAGAAGGAAAAAGAATGGGCAGAGAAAGAGAGAGGGGCACGACTGAAAGAAAACATGGGCGTTACCACCAGAACTTCAGAGTGTGCTGTCAACGTCCAGCTGGCAGGTGCCGCGTGCACGTGCCCCGCCGAGGGGAGCCTTTGCAGCTCTCGGAGCAAAGGCACGGCTCCTGCATAAACGGGCGGCCAGACACGAGGTGAGTGGGCGCTCGGGTAGGAGGTGCAGAACCCTGGACAGGGTCACAGTGGAGATCGTGGCAACAGGCTAGATCAGCGACGCAGAGTTGGAAGCAGGTGGCTCAGGCAGGAACAAGGCAGGCAGGGAGACGAAGCAGGTAGGGTATCAGGCAGGAATGCAGGTAGGCAGGACAGGCGACAGCTGGAGGACGTGAGGGAGATGAAGTGGTAGGGCAGGACACAGGAAGTGGTCAGCAAGTGTCCAGCCAGGGAGGGGGACAGCAAGAGAGCAAGGGCAAGCAAGGGCCAGTGAAGGCAAAAATGGGGGGAAAAAAACCAGCTAGTCAGGGCAAAATGACAAAAAGCTCCGAAATGTTACACAAGTGGTATAGGGGATAGAAAGAAAATGACATAGACTCCAGCATTCAGAAGGCATAAAAAGCATTTATTAATAGAAAGACACACTTCTTATAGAGAGCATAGTGAATGTAAGACCTGATTGGTCTTTAGGAGACTCCTCTCATACTACTGGTCAAGAAGGGAACAACACCTACTTGTAAACATCTTTCACAACATCAGGTGCAGGGGATAAGATAATAATTGCTTTAATTCTTTCTCTGAGCTTTCCGAGGCCAAGCCTGGGAGAAGCTATGTCTCTCTGTTACCAGAGACCATGAGAATACCACACCGAAGCTTGTGATGCAGTTACTTTTATATCCCCTGGCTCCTCCCAAGGTCTGCAATGCTGACAGGAGATCATTGGCCCAGTCCAACATTCCACTGCAGCCCATTGCCCTTTCACCATCTGATTGGAGAATCTCTCTGGAGGTCAGTGTTCTTAGTGGTCTTCTACTGACTGCCTATTATATGTGAGATGTGAGATGGCTGCCAGGCGAAGTCTCCTGAGAGACAGGGCTTTCCATCTTCTCCTAGCTGCCTCCTGCAAGTAGCACTTGTACAGCCCCTCCCCCCACACCTCTGGTAATTTCAAACAATATTGAGACAGAACTCAAAATTAAATTGGTTCCTCACACTTGTGTATTGGGAACACTGAAATTCCAGAGAGAACAAGTGAAATAACCACTAGACCTACATCAACTCCCACACAACTACCAGGAGTTGGTCGCAGGTATTACAGTTAATCCGTATCAGGCTAGCAAGTGCTTAACAACAACTGAACACAGTTCTTTACCAGGTCTACTTATTTTTTTCTCCAAAGCATCTCAAGTTCTCTTGATTTAGGACTAGTTTTGAAGACAGCATAGACACTTCTAATTTACTCCGTCTGGATCAGCCAACCGAACAATTGCTATAGTGGGTATGTACAAGAACTGAGAACCTGTTTCCATCAGCATTTAGAAACTTGACTTGGTGTCCTGGATTGTAAGATAAGCATGTATTCTATTTGCCATCTGTTAAAAGTGAGGCAGTTCTCTTCTATTAATTAAGTAGTTTTCTTATCTCTTCCACAAACAATCTCTCCCTCTGGGGAGATATCTTCTGTTAATGGGCCATTGAACCTCACTGCATGACTAATAAAATTACATCATCCCATTGTGAGATGCTCCATCCAGGAGGAGGAGCCAAACATTCCTACCTGCATAAAATCAGCATCTTTTGGGACACGAGAACAGCCTCTTCTCCGCTGGATTCCCAGAAGAGCAGCTTCTTCTCCACTAGATTCCGAGAGGAAAACCAGGCCCATCTACTCTATCACCAAACTTTCAGAGAAAACTACACCCTTCTACAAGACCACCACTTCAGCAGAACTTCATCTGCCACTCCAGGAGGAGCAGCCACCATTTCAACTAGACTGTTACGAACACCCTAACTCCTCAGGGTGTCAGGTTTCTAACTCTATCACTAGTTTTGTTTGTACTAATTACATTTGAATTTTTTTTTCAGTTTTTCCTAGTAAAGAACTGTTATTCCTATTCCCATATCTTTGCCTGAGAGCCTTTGAATTTTAAAATTGTAGTAATTAGGAGAGAGGGAAGTTTACCTTTTCCATTTCAAGGGAGGCTCCTGCCTTCCTTAACAGACTCCTGTCTTTCAAACCAAGACACTTGGTTAAAAACAATCTTCTTTTCACTGATAGAAACTAGAAAAATAGCAAGATTAGACTTAAGCACACAGACTTCCTTTGTCCATCCCTAAATAATTAATTTCCCTTTCCCCTTCTTAATGGAGAAAGAGTTGCACACACCCTAGCAGATGAAAATCAAGTCTTGACCTGAAGATACAAACAAATTAACAATCTCTTGGTTCTTATGGCTTTCTTTTAATAGTTGATTACTTCTGTTGGAGTTAGTGCCTCACTTCTGCCTTGAGTGAGTCCATTTGGGCTTTCAGTGCTCAAAGTTAACATGCTGTTTTCTTTGTTTGAAGATACCATCATAGAATGGTTTGTGTTGGAAGGGATCTTTAAAGGTCATCTAGTTCAAGCTCCCTGCAAATGAGCAGGAACATCTTCAAATGAGTAGGTCGCTCAGAGCCCTATCCAGCCTGACCTTGAATGTTTCCAGGGATGGGGTAATGTGTGCCAGTGTTTCAACACCCTCACTGTCAAACCTTTCTTCCTTATATCTAATCGGAACCAATCCTTTTTTAGTTTAAGCCATTACCCCTTGTCCTAACCCACAACAACAGGCCCTAGTAAAAAGTTTGTCCACATCTTTCTTGTAAGTCCCCTGTAAGTACTGAAAGGCTGCAATAAGGTGTTCCCAGAGCCTTCTTTTTCACAGGCTGAACAACCCAAATTTTCTCAGACTGTTTTCACAGGAGAGGTGTCATATCCCTGTGATCATTTTAGTGGCCCTCTGGACTTGCTCCAACAGGTCCATGTGCTTTCTGTGCTGGGACTCCAGAGCTGGATGCAGCACTGCAGGTGGGGTCTCACCAGAATCAGGCAGAGGGCCAGAACACCCTCTCTTCCCTGCTGCCCACCAGGCTTTGGATGCAGCCCAGCACACAGGGGATTCCTGGGCACCCAGTGCACATGGCTGGGGCATGTCCAGCCTTTCACCCATCAGCACCCCCAAGTCCTTCTTGTAGGGCTGCTCTGTTCATCCCCCAGCCTGGATGGATATCAGGAGTTCACTTGACCCAGGTGCAGCACTTTGAATTCAGTCCTTTTAAATCTCATGACATTCCCATGGGCCACTTCTTGAGCTTGTCCAGGTCCTTCTGGATGACAATCCCATCCTTCAAGTGTGGGAACAGCACCAGTCATCTTGGTGTCATCTGCAAATCTGCTGAGGGTGCACTCAATCCCTTTGTCTATGTCAATAATGAGGACATTAAACAGCACTGATCCCATACACCATAGTACACTATCAGAGTTTTCTTCTCATTTAAAGATCATTCCTTATGGTTTAAGTCTGGCACAACAGAGAGTTGTAAATTCTGAATTCTCACAACAGAGAGTTGCTTCCTTCTGTTCCTATGGCCTTTTTTCTCCTTAATTTTCTAGAGTTTTTTTAGAGCATCCTTTAAAAATACTAAGTACAGTTACAGTTCTACCGGTGTCTATAACCGCTGCCTCTGAATCATGGAGCGACACTCAGAAATGGTATCTGAGACCCTGGCACTGTAGCAAGAGTTCAGTTACTCATTCACTGTATATTGTGGTGGGTTGACCTTGGGTGGCTGCTGGACACCCATATAGCTGCTCTCTCACTCCTCCTCCTCAACATGACCAGGGAGAAAATAAGATGAAAAAGCTCATGGGTCAAGAAAAGGACAGGGAGTTTAGTTAGCAGTTACCATCACAGGCAAAACAGACTAAATTTAGGAAAAAATAATTAAATTTACTGCTGGTTTAAAACAGAGTAAAATGCAGTAGTTGTGGGAATGTGCTCCTCTCTGCTGCTTCTTCCTCTGCATGCTCTCCCCTACTTCAGCATGGGCTGCTTTCTATAGGTCACAGTTACTGCCAGGAGCCTCCTCCAACATGGATTCTCTGTAGTGCTTTCTAGCTATCTCACATCCCCTTCCTAATACATGTCCAACAATTCTTGTGTCTAGAAGAACACAGACTCACTTGACAGTGTAAAGTGATTTTTCACATGTGCACATTACCAAAAGATTCAAATTGTGTGTAGCTACCCTGTCTGTAATATGTTTCAATTTTATCAACTTTATGTTACCCTAAAAAGTTATAATCAGAAGTTTATAATATGAAATAAATAAGACATGAAGAATTCTAGCAATGAAATTTATGTACTCTGAGAATACTGAAATAGCAAAAAAATATTTGCACTACAAATAGCACTTAGAGATTTTTTCCACCCCTCCAAGAAAGGAAACTTTCCTACTGAACTTTAAAGAAGAAAATTTTTAAAATCCTCTATATAAGCCCCCTCACACACTGTTGAAACCCGAGGAGGAAACCATTTCTCCAGCTCCTCCCAAAGCAATTATTTCTCCTGCAAGTCCACACACAGCCCAGCTCCTTGTTTTTGTTCAGACTTGGTCTAGAATAGCCTGAAATCAGTAAGTCATTTTCTTTTTAACCTATTAGGTCCTATTTAGATTTATGGGGAAAAAAATTAACCTGTGACTTTTACCCAAACCATGTTTCTAGAACAATACCCCTCTTTCCCCCTCTTCCCCCATATTCTAGATGCCAATAGTTAACCAATCACATTTAGCTATTGAAATAACATCTTCCTTCATGATGGGGAGGAACATTTTATTCTGAGGCTCTGACAGCAGCTAGCACTTGATAACATTCCAAAAGGAAGCCTTTCTAAGTCTCCAATGTGTGCATAAAACCATTTATAAATTATTGTCACATCAACATCTTCTGTCTGGACACAAAACTGCTCTAGTACATGCAATTCACTACTGTATTACATTCGCTGTTTTATGGGCGTGGAAATTTCTCTCCTCCTCATTAATACATCATGAAAGTGTCAGGCAGCTCACTGTCATGATCAAAATATTCACAGAATATGAAGCCACAAAAGGAAAACACATTTTATGACTTCTGGGGCAGGACCATGGTATTTACTTTCCACTAAGTCATTACAGAATTACTTTGCATGCTCTTTATTGGGAGCCTGCAATTGCACAAAGTCTCCATAATTACCCTTACATCAAGGGATTTATACAATACATGAAGATTCTATTATACAGTACAATTAAGTAGAAAATAGGAGAAAGAGGTGGAGAAATGGAGAGAAAGAAGTTCAACATACACACAGCCCTCCTCCTCACGTGCACAAACCACACATACACATGACTCTTTTCAAGAAGCTGTAGAGTTCAAACAGTAATGTAAGGTGGTGCAGAGACAGCTGACTATATTAAAACCATTATATATTCTGATCAAGCAGAAAGATAGGAGAGGTCCTTAAAGCTAGAGCATCTCTTCCCTTAGATGTCCTTTGAGAAATACCTCTACTAAATATTCAGAATTCAGGTTTTCAGCTTTGGATTTTAATTCACCATATAAAGAGCAATAGTGAAAAGACGACATATTACTGTACCAGTAAACCATTTATTCAGGCTGCTTTTTAAAGGCCATAAAAAAAAAAAAAAGAAGAGAAAGCTGCTTTTACATGTCAGTAACTATGTTTGTTTAGAAGTAAACTCCAAAAAACCACACTTTCCATTTGATAAACACTCACAGCTGTAAACTAAAACTACTAGCTAGACAAGTAATTTAGGAAAAACTTATTAGTCAAATCAAAACAAAAGAAACAGTGTGCCTGGAAAAAATTACATGAGAACAGAATAAAAACAAAGTTATAAGTACAAGAGAAAAAGCAGTCTTGCATTTGTTTTGCCAAGTTCTAAACAACAGGTGGTCTAAAGCAAACTTTAACAAAGGCTTTCTGAGGATACTGTAAATTTAGGAAGTCCAACATCTCAATAATAAAGCCAATTCTCTTACTGAAGTCCCTGAAAGAGAATAGGAAACCAGACATCTGTTTGGTGTTAGCATCCTTACCACTTCAGAGTAAAGCCTCAGTCGCAAAATTAAGTGCTGATGCAAACTTCTCAGCCATGGAACAAGTGCCTACCACAAGGCACTCAAATGATACCTGGAGTTTTGCCATTATCACATCATTTAAGCACACCTGTTTTGGCTCCCTTTTTGCCATACTTCCTAGCAGAAGTAGCCCACAGACTACATAGTTCATAAAACGGGAAGGGGAAGGAAAAGCCGCCTTCCTTTGGACAGGATTAGTTATGAATTATCAAAAAACACCCACACTAGTAACTCCCATTCTTCTTAGTAGTCCAAGATGTGGCTGCTACAACCCCAAAGCCACCAACCCTGCTTAGAGCGGCATCAGCAGGCTGGACCATTAACTCTGACAGTTGTTGACAGGCACCCAGGGCTCAGATCCACCACTCTTCCCCACCCACACTCCTGTCAGGGTCTGTGTAAAGCATCTTTCCCCTTCCATCAGTTCTGCTTGGTGAATGCCAACCTCCAGCAGGCATGCTGGAGAGAGACTGGGAGCATTCACCGCCTCTGCTGGAGTCTGTGAGCTTTGGAGCTACCCAAAGCCCTTAACCTAGCCCTGAATCTGGTGATTTAGGCATCAAAACATAACCTGAAATAACTGGAATAAACTCAGCTTCATTGTGTGAAGTCAATCACATGTCAGTATGGTCAACCATGTCCTGGGCTGCATCCAAAGCCCTCTGGGCAGCAGGGGAGGGAGGGGATTCTGGCCCTCTGCTCTGCTCTGGTGAGACCTCACCTGCAATGCTGCCTCCAGCTCTGGGGTCCCCAGCATGGGAAGGACGTGAACCTGTTCGAGCCAGTCCAGAGGAGGCCACCAAGTTGATCAGAGGGATGGAACACCTCTGCTATGAGGAAAGGCTGAGAGAATTGGGATTATTCAGACTGGAAAAGAGCCTTATTGCAGCCTCTCAGTATGTAAAGGGGCTACAAGACCCATGGATAGGGACATTTTACATGGCTATGTAGTGACAGGACAAGGAGAAATGTCTCTAACCTGGAAGAGGGCAGGTTTAAATTAGATATTGGGAAGAAATTCTTCCTTGTGAGGGTGGTGAGGCACTGAACAGGTTGTCCAGAGAAGTTTTGGATGCTCCATCCCTGCAAGTGTTTAAAGCCAGGCTGGATGGAGCTCTGAGTAACCTGGTCTAGAGGAAGATGTCCTTGCCCATGACAAGGGGATTGGAACTAGATGACCTTTAAGGTCTGTTGTGACCCACTGTAAGCAGAGAAGAGGAAAGGGAACTAACTCTCTGTGAATAAAACAGATTGAACCCAGAAAGGTTTGAATATACCCAAAAATGTGATTAAAACCAAGTGAGGTTAGATGTTGATACCAAAAAATGGATATTTTTTATTTAATAGTAAAAGAGAGAGAGAGAAAGGGAGAGAGAAGGGTAAGGGTAAGGGTAAGGGTAAGGGTAAGGGTAAGGGTAAGGGT
>VXAX01000514.1:198242-218124 GCA_013399835.1 Leptocoma aspasia | reverse complement strand
AAGACTGTGGATCTGTTGCATCATGTAGTATCACAGGCAGTGCAGGGTCTGGGGACCCCTTTGGTGGGGGGCCTTTGACGGGCCATGACACCCCCTCTGTTGTCCTTCACATGGTTGTCCGTCACAGAGATGTGGCCTTCCAGGGGTGGGAGGCTCCACAGCTGGGCCAGTCTGCCCAGAGGAAGATGGGCATTCACTGCATCTGGCCAGAGGCCATGCCACACACCCAAAACCTCTCCTCCTTCCCTGCTTTGGGGTAGGGATCTGTGGGAGCTTGGCAGCAGAAAAACCTGGGGCTGTGGCTTCCACCCCAAAGGTGCTGGGCTGGGCCCTGTCATGGATGCTCTTCCAGGTACTTCAAACAATAGTGTCATTTTATCTCAATTTGCCTTAGGTGGTTTAACTCACAGGTTTCAGTCAGGAGGCCCATCCAGGGTGGGCTTTGGTGGCACAGTGTTGTTATACACCTGTGCTATAATAGGCAAAAGTCCTTCATAAAGATGTTTAAGCCATAAACCATAACATTTCAGTCTCCAACAAGCTCCCTTCAATCCAAACCATTCTGTGACCCTGTGATTAAGTTAACAACATAAACATGGCATTAAGACCTCCAATTTTGAACAAGAGCTAGAGGAAGTTAGCCCACATCACTGGGGGGGAAAATAGGCAAAAGAAACTCAATTTCAGTCACTCAGTTACCTTACTCCTTGGCTTTGTGGGGACTGTTAAGTGTCATTGTGTCTTAATTCCTAGTTTTCAAGTTAAGAAAAAGAAATCTTACCTTTAAAGTAAAAGTAACAAAATACTGACGTTTTCAGAGCCAATTATCTAAAGTTATCAGTAGGAGTCCTAAGAATTTAAGGTCATGTTAATGGTTAATTTCATTTCAGAGCCCCAAGGACAGTTGGCTCTGGAAACACAAAACTTGAAGTACCTGTAGAGAAGAAAGCGGGAGGGAAAAAAAAAATCAAGTGGCACAGGGCAAGAAAGCAAGAGATTATTTAGGTCAGGCTTTCTGAAAAGCAACACAAAAGTACAACAATTTTAGATAAACTCAACAGGCTCATAAGTGCTTTCAGTAGTCCCCAGCACTGAAAGAGTACTGCATGAGAGGAGTAATGCTGAGGAAAAAATTATAATTTAATGTTTTATAATTAATAATCAAAATGTAAAATTTAATTCCCTTCAGTGTTTATATTGTTTCCTTCTTTTCTACTCACACAGAAGAGAGGAAGGGTTTGAATGCACAGAATGCACAACTTGCAAAGGTTCAGTGTAGCATGGAATTTATTCCAACAGAGAGACATCACAGAAAGCATATGCTGTTAGTGAAATAAATATTTATAGCTCGCACTTTTACAAGTCTCAAAACACCAGTACTCCTCTTGTCTCCATGGCAATTCAGAGGGGGCTTCTTCAAATGGGGGATAGGGGTTTAAACTGGTCAGGCTCTCAAAAAAAGCCTATTTTCCAGCCATCTCTTGGTCCTGCTCAGCAATGGTTTCAACAGCAACTCATTGGTGGCTCAAAGACAGCTTGTAAATGCAGTGAGAACCTATAGCTGCTTCAGCTGTTGCTTATTTTAAGATGCATCAAGATGCTGAGGACATGTGTCTAATGCCATCATGTTTCAAAAGACTATGTGAATAGGCCATTGGTGTAGGCCCCTTACCACTGCTGTCCCACCCCCCTCATATCATACAGTGCAAAGCTGAACAGATTTCCCTTTGCGTTTATAGGGGTAACAATCCAACAGAAACACTGGCCTGTGCAAACACCTAGAGAAACTGCATAATGTTATTAAATTTGCAAAACAAAGCTTGGTACCCAGTGCAAACCAGCATGTTCCTCTGAAGTTAATAGTACCAAGACTGATTTACATCGACTGTTAAATCAGCTCTGAAACACAAGAGATTTGGAAAACCAGAAGAAACAAACAATACTCCACCGCTCCCCAGATGAACACAACCATTCTGGCCCCCAATTTGCGATAAAGATCTCTGATGTCTCCTACAACCTTTAAGTGACTTTTGCTGGAATTGCCAAACAATTTGGAAAGAATAAACACTTTCATGAAGTCATCTCATTTATAAACCTATGAATACATCCATTATTTATCTTAAAATCCTGAAAACAGATTGAGTTTACTTTCAAACTGTATCAACCAGTATTACTTACAATTCCAGTATACTCCATATGAAATTGGAGTCCTTGCACATTCAGAACCAGTGAAGTCAGGTAAGTTCCCTTACTGTTGGAGTATGTTTCCAGATGTTTAGGAGGAACACCATGATAGTATAATTTAAAATTGTTCTAAGTAAATACACTGGTAATGTGAGGTGTCATCTCATCCTATAGTTAGTCTTATTAATTTAAGCTGAAACCAAATTTCTTGTACATCACAGAATTATATTAATGATTTGGGTTGAAAAAAACCTTAAAGATCATCCAGTTTCAACCTGTCTGCCATCCTCAGTCCCTCTCAAATGGATGTTCTCTACACTTTTTTGATTAATCTCAGTATTTCTACAAAACACACTGCGGAGGATGACTACACACAATACTGTATTAAGTTCTGGCTTCTAAAGGTATAGGAGTAGCTAACTAACCAGAATTGTGCACAGCAAACTTCTCAAATAGCAGGCAGGATAGCTAATTTGGCCAACTACAGGCAAAATGTCTCATTTGCAGCAAAGTATAATGACCAAGTCAGCATTGCCACCTTATATCCCACTATGTCCCACCAATGAAGGAGATAAAACATCTGAAATAGTTTAAATTTTTTAAAAAACCCATTCTCTCTGAAGCAAATATTGACCTAGAATATATTTCTATATGCAAGGCATATAATTCTATGAGGTGAGGTTTTAAAAAGGGCTTACATATGCTTTTTTTCATTCAAATTTTGCTGACTTTGGGACACACTACCATTACTTCATTCTATTTAGCATGCCCATTTGAAAAAAAAAAAAGTCCTTCCAACACTGGTAGGATGTTCTTTAAATATTCAGCAAGGGTCTTGTTCAATGCTTTGTGAATTTAGGATTTCTGAGATGTTTCCAGAAACTGGGGTGGGGTGGTGGTTTCACTTGTGCAAATGTCACCACGAATTTTAGGACTGCATCCTATTAGACAGCAACTTAGTTTTTAAGCTTTTTGTCCTCCAGACTGTAGACGAGGTTCTTTGCTAATATGAGCAGGGAACATGATGACCATTTCTCACAGCTAAAAGAATATGGTGAACCCTTCCTAACAATCCAAATGCAATGGCCAAATTGCTCATCCCATTTTCATTCTTTTACATTGCTAAGGTTGCTCAGTAGTCCCTTCCTGGCAGAAGCAACTAAGAGTCATGTTTGATGACCAGTACCTTCAATCAACATTGTAGTTTACAGTATGTATGCATATTTTTAACTTTAATTCTACAGGCCTTTAATAAATAATTTATTTATTTAATACCAAATTTTATAGAAACATCTTCTGTCATATTTGAACAAGACAATCTACTCTAATTCCATTAAGGCTAACATATGCCAAGAGAAGCTACAGCAAACAGAAGATGTTTTTCACACTCAAAGGAGGAGGCTGGATAGAAGAAATCCTCCAGAAGGTAGAGCTAGGAACAATAGGTCACAGTATAAAAGGTGCCAAGTTTTCCCTAAAGGGGACAAAGAAAATTTAAAAACCCAACTACAAAACACTACAGTCTTCATCACAGTAAAAGCTACACAAGCAAAGCAACATGCAGGTATTCAGATTAGAAAACATTAGAACAACACTGGAAAGTTACACAGGAAACAGGAATAAACAAACTCTATGCCTTATCTATTTTTAAATCAAGCATAAATTTTAACTCAGTGATTATCACAGCTTTCCACAGGAAAGATGTTTTAGGAGCCACATCCTCAAGAGTATTTCCCTGATGAAACACTTTGCAGCTTTGCATCAGAAGAAGGGAGGGAGAGCTCAGTACATGAGCTGATATTCACAATTCAGTGGTTTGCTCCTTAATGTAAATGGGATTTGATGATCTTGTCTGCAGGTACTTACACTAAGCCATTCACTGTTGCAAAAATTTAGAGTGATTTATTATGATAGTGTATTCCATGATCCTCTGCTCTGTGCCCAAAAACGGGTATTGTATCTTTAAGACCCTGTAGCCCAAGATCTGGTGCGTGGGGGACCAGGGGGATGAAGAGTTTTGCTTTTGCACGAGTGCTTTTAAAAGCTCCTTGCCCAGTATTTTCATGGCTCTGTGCGGCGTGGGTTTTGCTGGGCTGGTTTGTTTTTTGGCCCAGGCAAAAAGCTTTTCCTTTCCTTGGCTTGGAGAAACTGCAGTAGTGGTCGTTGGGCTGCCTTAAGGTGAACTGAGCAGCTCCTTGTCGGGGACCAGGGACATTGTGCCAGCAGGACTAGAGCTGCCCTACTCCAACGCAAGCCACAGTGAACCACACTGAGATGGGAAGAAAACACACTGAGAGGCTCCAGCCCAGCTGCTCTACCTGCCGTGATCTGCTGTACTTTGTCATGGGGAGAAGGTGGATGCTAGATGAGCCACCAGGCCTCCATCTGCTGCTGGAACTGATCCATGAAAGCTCCTGCCTTCCCAAGACAGAAGCTGACGCCATCTTGTATTGTGTGTTGAGAGCAGGTAATCTCTGGCATTTTGGGTTTTTGTTCCAGTGTGGGGGGGGTGAAATTTAACAGTTTGATATCTAGCAGTTATTTACTTTTTTCCTACCTTGTGGGCATTCTGTTTGTTAATAAACTGTTACGCAGTTTTTTCATTTTCATCTATTAGTATTCATTTCCTATTGCTGGAAATGGATTGTTGGAACCCTTTAGAAGAGGCAACTCATTCCATAGTATTCTCCTTTAAACTGTCTCAAACTGAGACAAAAATGAAACAAAAAAAAAAGTCAGCAATCCTGCAATTCTGTAAAAACACAGTAAAATATTTTTTAAAGCCATGATTTTTTTTTTTTTAAGAATAAACCACATGTAATTAAGGATTCTTCCCCCTGGGTCACTATTATCTCCAGCACAACTTCCATGCTTAAAAGTCTGGTGGTTAAAATGGCTGTCTGCAATACCTCGACACAACATGTATAATATCATCAATTTAGTTGTTTAATACCAAATTTTACAGAAACATCTTCTGGCACATTTGAACAAGACTGAAGCCACTCTAATTCCATTAAGGCTAACACATGCCTAGAGAAACTAGGACAAACAGAAGATGTTTTTCACACTCAAAGGAGAACGTTGATTAGAAGAAATCAACATTACATTTCTAGAATACTTTTAGAGTCAATAGATCAACACATTTTATTAAGCTGCGCCTGCCATATAAGCATATATGCTGCTTTAAGCTAATGTTTTGTCATCTACTTTGCCTGCTTCTCCCTGTATTCCCTTTATAACCAACTGCTCATGGCATATTGATGCTCTAGAAACTTGGATGATTTTGATGACAATTATTCCTTAAAGTTTCCTTTAGAAGTCACAGAATCATTAAGGTTGGAAAAGACCTCCAAGACCATCAAGTCCATCCTGTGACCAATCCCTACCTTGTCTCTCAGACCAGAGCACTGAGTGCCATGTCCAGTCATTCCTTGGACACCTCCAGGGGTGCGGACTCCATCACCTCCCTGGGCACTCCATTCCAATGCTTGACATCTCTTCTCAAGAAGAATTTCTTCCCAATGTCCAACCTGAATGTTCCCTGACAGAACTTGAAGCCATTTCCTGTTGTCCTGTCACTTGTTCCCTGGGAGAAGAGCCTGGCCTCACCTGGCTACACTCTCCTTTCAGGGAGTTGTAGAGAGCGAGAAGCTGCCCCCTGAGCCTCCTTTTGTCCAGGCTGAAAATTCCCAGCTCCCTCAGCTGCTTCTCCTCAGACTTGTGCTCCAGACCCTTCCCAAGCTCTGTTACACTTCTCTGGACATGCTCCAGCACTTCCATGTCTTTCTTGCAGTGAAGGCCCAAAACTGGACACAGGATTTGAGGGGTGGCCTCACCAGTGCCCAGGACAGGAGGACAATCATTGCCCTGGTCCTGATTACATTAAGACAAAATAATACCACTTTCACTGAAGAACAGTCCAAGGACTATACTGGGAAATAACTCACTCAGGCAGATGCACATCAGCATAAACACTGTGATCACAAGGAACCCAAATACAAAGAAAGGTCTTCAGAGTTCAGCTCTAAATTCACAGAACAATTTTGTTTTAATAAGAGGATCTAGGTACATTTACAGATTTGTTCCCACTGTTGTTGGAGAGCTGAATTTATTGTAATGAGCCTAGATGGTACAAAGCATCAGCAGTGTTGAGTGGCCAAGAAATCAAGAAAGGGAACAAGAAGGCTTGTTGAATAATACATCGCTACCGGCATTTCTATTCCCAAAGAGAAACTCATCACCAACTCAGTCAAAGTTCAACAGTTTTGCTGAAAGAACCTTTGAAAAATAAGCCTGTAAGTTTTTATTGTTCGTGTTTATGAATGTCAGGTGTTGTTTTAGAGCAGAAACAGAATAGGTTCTTTACAGGACAAAACTAATTACTCTTATACGGGAAAGATTATCCACTTCAGAGTTTACAGATATGTAATCTAACTCCTTGTATGCAACTCTTCATAGCCAAGTCTACATGTATCTTCTACTTAAACGGTCTAATTTTATAACAAAGCCTCTTGTCTCATTGAGCCATAAAACTTCCTTGGAGATTGTGTCCACCCAGCACATGTATCCCATCCCACAGCAGAGGCAACTTAAGAATGAACTGTCTACCCTTCAGTCAACACAACTGGCAATCTAGATTAATCAGATTTTTTTTTACATGCAAGATTTCAGCAGGGCTCCATAAAGGTACAGGGGATTCAAACACAGCATACAAATGCAGGATTACAGCTTTAACAGCAACACAAACGGTAGATAATTTTTCTCATTTCAAAACTGATCTGTCCCGTTCCAAAACTGAGGGTGTTTAAGTTACTAATATATCTACACCGAACATACTATTTAGTGTGCCTTGAGACATGGTTAGCTCAGCAAATATGCTCTGCACCTGAAAGTCCATACATACAAGGCGAACTGGCTGTCTCCCTCCTCTTTCTCTGTTCACATAGCTTTCAAAAGCTTTGAATAAACTTTAAATATGTGTAAATATTTACAGAGGCATCACTTCATCCTTCTCTCACAAAAACCAAGTTGTCCCAACAACTACTTATGTTAGAAAGCGACTGTCTTTCAGCAACTGGGCAAAGCTTCTGTAGCACTGTTTCCCCTCCCTTCTTACCCCTTAGAAAGGTGGCTAAGAATTTAAACACAACTGGAAAGCGAGTAGTAACTGCGTGTGGATTGTTCCTGTTTTGAGGACCCAGCTAGAGATACAACTGGAACATAACTGAAATAAGAAACAGTGTGCAGTGTCAGGGAAAAAGCAGAGCTGAAAAATGTTTAGTCAGTCTCTACAAATACTGCTGATTCCCTGTTAACAGAGCTTCCCCAGATGACTTTTTATCTCCCAAAAAACTATTTGCTGAAAGAGTCTGAAGACAAGTGCTATAAGTACATTAACTTCTGCAAATACTCCTGAGCCATCATTTCAACAACACTTCATTGAACACATAGAGAATAATTCCATTTACTCTTTATGCCTAATACATTTCAGAAAACCTCTGTATCACATGATTCAAACAGCACTAGCTGATGTCCAGGACATAGGTCTTGTTTAGGAAAGTGAGGAAGAAAAAAAAAGGCAATTGACTTAGAAGTGGAATTATATGAAGGCTTCTTAGACTGGCAAGTAACAAAACCATAAACTACTTCAGCCTAAAAGGCCACTTTTTGATATTTAACCATATTTCCACTACAGATGCATCTCCCTACTTTACCTCTTCTCCCAGGCACCAACCTGGATGTTACCAGAAAATTTGGACTGTCTCAATGTCTTTGCTAGTCATTCCAATAATAGAACAGCATCATCAAAATCTTAGGAGCGCTTGCTACTACCTGTCTGTCCCAACCCTTCAGCTTTTTTACATTTTCAGGTGCTGTATTGCTCTATTCCAATACTGAAATGCTGATTTTCCTTATAGACACCTCTCAAATTATTATGACATTCTCATAATTCAGTGACTCACATTACATCAGGGAGGACCATTAGGCTGGTGAACAGAGGGCTACAGCAGCATTCATTGCAAGATACAAATAATAATCAAATACTGAGTAAAAATAAAACTTTTCACACGAAAATATTTACTGACATTTAAATGGAAAGCTACTGAGGCATCTTGCAGGACAAAGACCTTTTTTGCACAAACTCTTCCACCATCTAAACATTGTTATTAATGGACTTTTAATTGGGCTTTATGTGGACATTAGAGCATAAATAAAGAAAAAAAAAAAAGGGAGACATACCCTACCTTTCAAGGGGAACCCTGTGATACATGTCTGTTCTTGGGGGAAAAGGAAAAAAAAAAGCCAAAAAAAAGCACAGGAGCAGTGAACAGAGACAACCACCCCCACACCCACCCCCCCCACCAATAAACCAATAACACAACAAAAGAACTCAACCCAGCAACATTAATCACACATTTTTGTTTCTGAACAGTGTTAAGAAGATATCAGAGATATCTCTCTTTGATATTCTAACACTTTGGTTTTACAGATAATCCTCTTCTATTTAATCATTCCTACAAGTGTTGCAAACATCTGAAACAAGATGGAGTTGTTCATGTGCAGTATAAATTCCTGACTGGAAACTTACAAATTTCAAGCAATTAAACAATAAGACATTGTGAGAAACGATGCTCACTATTAAAATTTTAAAGGTTTATTAAAATCTTATCAAAAATACAACAGAAGACTGAATAAGGAAAAATTACAGCGCTGGGAGCAAAGGACTCAACTGCCATGTGCTCATCTACAAAATGGATGATCTACCTTTTATACCTCTAGCCCCTCCCAAAGTCTTGTCAGTTGACTCCTTCTTCACTGTCTAGTGGTGGAGATCACTTCCTTACATCTTGACTGGAGGTCAGGTGTTGCCATAGTAACAAGCCAACCCTCCCAAATGTCCCAGGGCCATCCCATGGTAACAATGCAGGGGGAAGGGGAAACATAACTATACATCTATGTCTTAGGTTGCAAGATGTAGCTGGAGGTGTGTATTCCATTACCATCTATTAGAGGTGGACAGTTATCTTCTGTTAATTGTGGAGCTTTCTTTATCTCTTCCACAACCAATCCTCCCTCCAGGAAATATCTTCTCTTAATGGGCCATTGAACCTCACTGCATGACTAATAAAATTACATCATCCCATTGTGAGATGCTCCACCCAGGGGGAGGAGCCAAGCATTCCTACCTGGATATAATCTGAGATTAGGAACACCACAGTCAGCCTTCTCCTATTGGATTCCCAGAGGAGCAGTCTTTTCCCACTGGATTTCCAGAAGGGCAGCTTTCTTCTCCACTGGATTCCCAGAGGAAGACCAGACCATCTACACGACCACTGGACCTTCAGAGGAAAACAACCCTCTTCTACAGGATCACTGCTTCAACAGAACCACATCCGTCACTCCAGGAGGACTGCAGCATTTAATTGGACTGCTACCAACACCCTGACCAACAAGGTGTTAGGTCATATTCTGACTCTGTCAGTAGTTTTTTTTTTTTTGTACTATTGCATTTGTATTTTTAATTTTTCTATTAAAGAACTGTTAGTCCTATTACCATATCTTTGTCTGAGAGCCCCTTAATTTCAAAATTATAGTAATTCGGAGGGAGGGGGTTTGCATTCTCCATTTCAAGGGAGGCTCCTGCCTTCCTTAGCAGACACCTATCTTTTCAAACCAAGACAATCTACAAAACTTTTTTTAACATATACGTAATATTCACCCCTTAATTGTGAGAGTCAACCATCACATTACTCATCTATAACAGCACTTATCTGGTAGAAGTTATTAAAGAATATACCTTCTTCCAGATCTTGTTCCACCCCTCTGCCATGGGCAGGGACACCTTCCACTAGATCAGGTTGCTTCAAGCCCCACCCAACCTGGCCTTGGACTCTTCCAGGGATGATGCAGCCGCAGCTTCTCTAGGCAATGTGTGCCAGGGCCTCACCACCCTCAGAGGGAAGCACTGCAGGGATTCCTGACCAGCAGTGCTCCTATGTCCTATAGGAGCTATCACTTCTCATCCCCACCCAGACTCTTCTGTATTTAGGCAGAGAATCAGACTGCCCAAATACAAAATATTGCCTTTTGTTATTAAATAACTTGGCAGCTTGCTTGAATCCCAGTTTCAGAAGTGCTCAGCACCACTGAAATATACTGTACTGGACAGTATCAAAGCTGAATCAAAGTCCTGTCACACTTCCTAAAATCCCAAAACTGGCTCAGGGGTACATTAAACAAGAGATACAAACAAGCCAGGCGTTTAAGAGAGAATTTGTCTCCTTTGTTGGTGACCTCCTCAAAGACTGGAGAAAGGGCAGAAAAATCAGCTTAGGTGGCTCAATAGTCTAAAGTACAAAGAATCAATATTTACTGTTAAGACCATTTTATGGAAACAGTAAGGGTATTAGAATACAAAAGTGACCCAGAGCATGTACCTAAACACACCAATGCATTCTACGGATATAGTTTTAGAGATGCTTTTTGTCTTGGTTTGAAAGACAGGTGCCTGCCACGCAAGGCAGAAACCTCCCTTGGAATGGAAAATATGACCCCTTCCCTCCAAATTATAGTAAGTTTGAAATTACAGGGCTTTCAGGTAAAGATATGGGAAAAGGAACAACAGTTCTTTACTGGAATACATATATATAACAAGGCAAGCAAACAACAACAACAGCAGCAACAAACAGAAAAAAACCATAGAGACCCAATAACAGCTTTCTCTCATCCATCAAGCAACCTCCCCTTTGGTGTAGTTATGGTCACAGCCGGCAGCGGCGCTGTTGGCCCCTGGCCAGGCAGGTGCAATGATTCCCCCGCAGCTGCAGGGGGCACTGTGGCGTGCGCTCAGCTGTCTCGCCACATGGTAATGGCAGGCAGGCTGGCGGAGAGCTTAAAAAGGGGCTTCATTTACATGGTGGGGGGTGGGGGCAGCCAGTCCTAGTGCCCTTCTGGATGGCAATATGGACTATAGCAGGAACCTCAGAGCAGAAGGTTATAACAGCAGAGGCGAGCACAACTAGTGTGACAAAAAAAGGTGTAGCAAAACCTCTGGAGCCACAGCATGTCTGGGCAGGCAAGGGCTGTCAGGTTAAAGTGTAGCAAAAAGCCTGAAGCAGTGGCAGAAGATAGGGGAGCTGCACAGTGGCAGCCTGGAGATGCTCCCTCTGCAGTGGGCCTGGTTCCCAGATTTTTCTCCTAAGGCACCCGAGCAGATGGTGAGGGTCCTTTCCAGCAAGGTCGGGTGTTGAAAAAGTGCCAGTAAAACGGCCGCTCTTATGATCAAAGGCTCACCCACAGTAGGAGAAGCAGTGAAGGGCAGAATTCCATGGAGGCAGTGAATTCTCCCTACAGCAGCACCAGCCTGACCATTCTCCTCTGGTCCTGAGAGCAAGAGAGAGCAAGGAGCTGAGCTCCAGTGATTCCCCCCACCGGCCGAGCCAAAATCTCATGACATCTCTGCACTTCCCAAGAAAAAGTCCCCCAGCTATGAAGGCGGCCAGCTGCGCCCTTCCCCCTCCTCCTCCTCCTCTCAGCCAGTCTTTCATTGTTATCATCTCTTAGGCAACAAATGGAAGAAAATTCCCTGAGAGAAAGAAAAAAAAAAAAGAAAAATCCTAACCTCCAACATTTTTTTACTCATTTTTGCCAGCTACTAGAAGGCTTCAGTTATGAGACAGGGCCTCCAGATACAAGTACTATCTATACATTCTAGGGGCAAACTGCTGCCTGACTCACATAATAGGCATTAAAATGCTGTTTTTCTGCATGTTATAAATGGGTAATGCGATGGTTGGCTCTTGCAATTAAGGGATGAATATTACGTGCATGTTAAGAGAAGTTTTATTGATGTATAGTTATGTTATTGTGATATGTTCTCCCCATAGTCCTCTTTCCCCTCCCCCACGTATTGTTGTCACTGGATGGCCTTGGTAGTCACGGCATTTGGGAGGGGGGCAGGCTTGTTACTAGAGCATGCAGCATGGCAACACCTGACCTCCAATCAAGTTACAAGAAAGTAGTCTCCACCAATGGACAGCAAAGAAGAGTTGACTGGAAGACTCTGGGAGGGGTTAGGGTCACTGGATGCAACACCAGGAATATAAAGGGTGGAGCAGCCATTTTGTAGGTGAGCATGTGGCAGTTTAGTTCCATGCTCCCAGCACTGCTCTTTCTCCTTACTTAGTCATTTGTTGTATTTGTTAAGGTTTAACAAACCTTTGAAATTTTAAAGTGAGAGGTCATTTCTCACACTGCATATATTTTCCTCATATTTTTACAAGTATGCCAAGCACAAATGCTTGTCCAACTCTAACAAACATACACAAGTCCTTAGCATAACACCCCCAATATTGTCCCCCAATTCATACTGGGCACTTTTTGCAGGCTGAGATACAAACACTTTGGTTTGTATATCATGTTAATTTAAGCAAATGTAATTTCTCAGGAATTTTCCATTATTACCTCCAAGTAGTATATTAGAAGTTTGTGAACAACAAATATAGCCTGTTTTGTTAAAATTATCTAGTATCAAAAAAACCATATAATACATCATTTTTCCATCCAGACAAACAATATGTTTTGTTCACCTTTGAATCTGATCCAGTGGTTTGGATAGGGTCAAAAGCATTTTCAATCATTAAGATGTTAATCCACCTAAGAGCTATGAAATATATCTATTGAAACTTCATACTTGTAGGGTCTGTTCTTTCCGGCTCAAATCTGACTATTTCATACCTCTTTAAACAATCAGAATCAAATTGTAGCTATTGCAATTAAAGTTTTATTTTCCCATCTCTTACTGAAAACTGCTAAGTTTTGAACTTCTAAAAAGCAATCACTAAAAAAGGTTCAGTACCAGGTCTTTTTTTCATGTTTTCTCCTGCAAATAATCTTTGGGAGAAATTGGATGCCTGCTTTCATTTTTATTAACGAGAAAGGTTTACAGACTTGCAAGTGGTTCAACAACTAGAACTGTTATATGACTTCCTCTTTTCAGAAATTGCCATTTTCCCCTTCTTCCTTCTGCAAAAGCTCCTTCACCTCTCACTGTGTTAGAAACCAATAAGTGAATAGGACCAGATGTTCAGCTGCCAAGCTTACTTGCTGTCTGGTTTAAGAAATTTTATGTAAGCGCTTGAGTGCTTGATGATATATTGTGACCACACAGGTGACAAAACTAACTGGAGTCCTCCAGGAAAAAAAGTGACCTTGGAAATACACATGAGCACAAGCACTGGCAATCATCCAAATGCTTCTCCAGCTTCATCTGCTGTCTCATTCTTTGAAATACATATTCCATTCTCTTAAAAACTCCAGCATTTTGATGAAGGAAACAAATAATTTGTCTTGATTACAAGATACCATATTACTAAGCTTCCTGAAGTGGAATTACAGCATGATCACAGTGCTTTGAGGAAGACGTGACAGGCTTTTCTGCAGAAAATGTTTTGCTAAAACTGATGGTTCTTTCGAAAGTACTGGGGATGGGAGAAGACATGCTAGAAAGTAAAACTGTAACAAAGTTAGCTTAACAAAAATGGGGTGGGAGTGGCGGGAGAGGGGGTGAGCTAACCAGAATAGAATGAATGACTTAAAATAAACAGCTTCCACATAACATTTCCCTCAGTTTCCATTGAAGTGCTCACCCCATGGTCCTGAACTAGAACTGAACTAGACAGTAAGAACTTGTAAACCATCTCTTTTTCCACATATACACAATACTGCCACAAACTTATCATGGTGGAGAAAAAAATCCCAGCAAAACAAGAAAAACCAGCAATAAGACAGCTCATTGTACACATCCACAAGGACACTATTTTATGCAAATTTTGTTTTACTTGATATCATTATATAACTTCAAGTGAACTTTAAGGGAGTTTAGCCATTCCATATGGCCCTGGCAAACAGTCTGCAAGGACAAATACATATGTCTACCTTGTGCTTCAATTGCTTTAATATACAAGATATTTATATTGCAATGTGGACATTTCTGGCTGTGTGCACATTTCTAAGTAACCTTCCTTTACACAAGCATTTGCACTGGAGTCACCTCTAGCATTCCTAAGGGAAAGTATGACACTAAGCCTTACTTTCAGAAAAATGTTCCTAAAAGGGTTCACCATGTGCAAGGACCAAGTGTCTTCAGAAATGCTCCAACACAAAGATTACATTTTGAGTGTTGATGGATTCTAAGTAGATCATGCCAGATGGAAACTTTTACATCCCAACTGCAGAACTATATTACTAGTTGTTCCTGGCTCTCTAAAAGCAACACCAACACAAATCTACTTCCCCTTGAACAAAGGAAGCTTGCTTACTGCTGCTGCAGAAGGTTCACATGCATGTCACAGTCTATCTTCAGTGGAGAAATACTACTATTACTTACTCATGTGACTTTATGAGGAAACTGAATTTTCTTAATATCAGATGTACAAGAAGATTCTCCCATACTTCACAAGAGGACTTCTCCCTAGTGACCACCAGCACTTGAGAAGAAACTAAAGCACCTTGGGCACCCTTGGAGGAAGGGTAAGTGCCTGCTGTAATGTTTTTAGTTCACTTTAAAAACAGGTCTGAACACACCCCAGTAACTTTTGGAGTTAGTCAATGAACACAGACAAGTTTGGTAGCTCTAGGTCATGAAAGATGAAACCACGTGTTCTGTTAAATCAATCAACTGAAAAGATGATGTAAAAATTCAACTACTTCTGTATTCTCACCAAATCATTTGCAACGGCATCAGCCAGTTTCTGAAGCAGAACCTGACAACTACCAAAACAGGCTGCAGCAGGAATTACAGGTGTAATAATCACATAAGTATCTTTGTGTAATTCAGTTAAATAGCCAATGGGAAGACCTCATCCAGGCTCAATTAGATCTGCTAATCACAGTGGTAGTTTTAACTCTCATTATTAATGCCAGATGCCCTATGATATTCACCAGAAATAATTACCAGAAATATGTATCCTATAACATGAACAAAGAATTGTTGCAACTTTAAAGCTGAGAAAACAGAACCTCAGAGATCAAGCAATAACAAAAGCAGTAACAAAAGCAAGTCCTCCTCTTGCATACATCCACCTTAAAAAAGAAACAAGGAATTGCAACTGTCTTGATGTAACATTTCCAGGCATGTTTCTTGTCTCCTGTATACAGTGAGGGAAGACAGCCACCCTCATTTTCTCTTTTGCACATTGCTGGGATGGATGAAAGTTTGACAAGAAATTCTCACAGATACGTACGCTTGGCAGAAAGATTTTTGAAGGTAGAAACTGAGAAAGGAATAGAGATGGAAGCAAGTTTTGATATAGAGGAATAACAAAGGTCCAAAGGAACTGCTGAGCCAATCTTACTGGATAACTAAGAAGGCAAAGGGTATGTTAGTTAAGAAAGGTTTTTATGACTTAGAGCAAAGGATAAGCCCACCTCAAATAGAAGATGTTTTTACCAAGCAGAAAAATACAAGAAGTAAATAGACATGCTGATGTAAGTAGAAAAAAGGTCTCAGAATTTTCCACTGCAAGAAAACTGAAAAAAACACTTCTAGCTTAAACTGTAACATACTAACCATTTGTGATTGGAGAATAGTAACATGAATATTGTAATGTTAGCAGTTAGGATAGGCTATAGATAATAGCCTATCCTATTGGTATTGATTGGTTGTTATGAATCAAGATGTTCAGTAAAGAAAAGTATATCATGTATTGTAACCAGAACTAAGACGACTTCAGACTCCTGACTTGGGACTTCAGGCATGCCTATAGCTTCTGCTGATGTCTGTAGGCTAGGCTCTGTTACCCACGACCCGTGATCGATGTCTAGATACAATAAACAGCATTTTAAAGAGCTGTCTGGAGTCCTGCATCCCCTTTTAGGCTCTTACTGCACATCCAATAGTAGTCTGTGGGGCCAGCAACCTAGAAGAATGATACCATGGGGCCAGCCAAGGAAGAGCTGTCTCTGCCTCCCCTGTGCTTGAGAGAGACAGGAGGGAGACAGAACAGCAACACTTCTGGCTGAGCCCTCTCAGGAATACAGAGCCCCTTCTAAGCAGCATGCCCAGGTTTAAGGAAAACAGCATGACTTTCTGAAATGCAGCAAAAGCCATGATTTCTGAGAGACATGCCAGTAACTCACAGCCAGTTTCTTCTGAGCCCTGAGGATCTAAGCAAGAGGGTGAAATTGTAATGGTTATTAAATAAGCTAGAGAGAAGCATGTATCCCTTTTAAAGACAGAAATAGTCTTTCCTACCATGTCAGTTTGTGTCAGTTTTAGAAGCATCTGGGTATCTTGTGAAGTCTCACCACAGTCATAAATGAAAAATGTTAGGCTGAAGACTAGAAACAAACACTGCTTTTTTGTACTTAGTTTTCATTTATTTGTTTATATATTAGCAGTTTATTCTTCTCCTACGACTTCTGTTGAAGTGTCTAAGAGTCTGTGCGTGTTTCTAAACTTTGAGCAGCCTTTAGCAAAGAAATACTGCTTCTCACCTGAACCAGAAAGACAATGAACATTCAATTGATGCCTCTTTCCCCACTCCTCCTCCAAAACCAGGCTGTCTGCTTTACAGCATTATGTTGAACAGATATTACTAGAGAAGTATGCAGTCTTACAAATTTAAGAAATCCCATCTCACCTGAATATGGCCTAATTTAGAAATAAGTTCCTACCAAGCTAATCCAGCAAACAAAGAGGGTTCAACAAAAGACTGAGGGTTGACAGTAGGCTCAATTTTGAGTACACCAGTTGTGTATCACATATAGTCAAGAAAGCATAGTTTAAACACTTCTGCTGTCAATTCCTACAGCAATGCAGTTATGCTTTTTGATTTCTTGTCAGGATTGGAGGGGAAGAGAAACAAAAGGCTTCTTTGGTCTAGAATCCTTGTATCTGTGAAAGAGTTCTGAGAAATAAAGAATGGGGTTTTCTTGAGCCAAAACAAATAAACAAAACATCACCTTATTTACTGCTCAAACTACCCCAGTGAGCTCCATCAAATATTTAGGTAAGACTACTATTTATTGCCTCTGCATTGTCCTCACACATACACATTGTACTGTATTTGCTTCCAGCATCACCAGCTGAAGTCTAATTTCAATGTGCACTAATATTAAAAAAATCATACCTAGATGCTTCTCAGAAAGGCCATTTGGTCAGTAAATACTATCTCTTCCCATGAAGCCATGATGGTTAATAACAATAATTTCTGTACATATTCTGTCTTGCCAACAGAGCTTACAAGTCTTCTGCTGTGGCACTTTTTACAACTTTCAGATGTCAATTCCAGAAACTTGTGCTGAGAGAGAACACGATTAAAGACCCCCAGCTCCCTTACTTTCCCCTAAATTAAAGGTGAAATGGAGGATTAGCTCACAGAAACTACTATTTCTGCAGGTCATGAATATTTCTTAGCAAGTTCTCAATGAAAAGCAATTCAAACCTCATCTGCCTTGGCTATACTGATGCCCTCTGACCGATGCTTTTAATTTCTGCACCTCAGGTACCAAGAAAGTTCTCTATATCTGCTCCACAATTTAACCACAGAATTGCAGAACCATTTAGGCTGGAAAAGACCTCTAAGATCATTGAGTCCAACCTTTGACCAATCACCACCTTCACAACTAGACCAGGGCACTGAGTGGCATGTCCAGTTGTTTCTTGAACACTTCCAGGGATGGTGACCCTACCACCTCCCATTCCAATGCTTTACAACCTTTTCCATGTTCTTCCTGATGTCCTCTTCTGACTCAGCCTGAGGCTGTGTCCTCTTGCCACATTGCTGGTTTCCTGGGAGAAGAGGCTGATTCTTTTGCTGCTTGTGAGGTATCAATCACTACTTTCTTTTCCTCACTAACTTCTGCCCATTCCCCACTACCTCCAGAGCATGTGGGTCCCACATAGGAGACTGCTCAGCCCATACGCCTGACTTGGACACCTGAATTACTCAGCCTTACCGTTCATGTGAACACACTCCAGCCACAGGAGCAGCAGCAGACTTCTGGTTGCCTGGATTTCTTCCTAGGTTTCTTCTGGCTCCCACAAACAATAGACATTTGCACACCCATGCACCTACAATCACTTTCTTCATGAAAAGGCTTCTTATCAGCACCTTGCTTGTAAACTTGCTTTCCACCTAGTGTTTCTTTGGAATTGGGACAGGAAGGGAAAAAATGCCCACCAAGAAGAAACCTCCAAGTCTGAAAACAATGTAGGCACCAGACTTTGATGCACTATATTGCACCCTCTATAATTTCCTTAGCAGTCAAAGCCAGTACTGCCAACAGACAACTAACCAGAAGGCTGAGCAGCCTGAACACACTGAAACCTGTCACCAAAAAAAAAAAAGCCACAGCAGTTTCACCTGCGCAGATATATAATGCAGTTAAGAAGAAATGAAGTTAAAAAAAAAAGAGAAAACCATGGTTTTTATTAGTATTAGTTACTGTGTGAAAGAGAATTTCTGCATTAGCTGTTCATTTAACAGCCCAATATTTCCATAAGGTCTTGTAGGAGAAAAAAGAGGAAAAGAAAAATTTCCAAGCCAAAGACCTATCTGACATGCATAAGTTCAAATATCTCCACTGCAGAACTCTGGAAAAAAAAAAAAGGGTGTTTACACACACAGAGCTTTCCGTTAGGTAATGTTCTGTTAAGAGGAATGAAAGATAAACTTCAAAATATACCCAGCATCAGTACCATGGATGTTCCACATCTACAATGGATTGAGAACCCATCCTGGGCTGGTTCTAGGTAGTAATTTCATTGGAAGACGGTGCTACGTAAGTCTTTTCAAAACACTATTTTCATGTACAGCCCTTTCTCCAAACATCAGTAAGACACAAAAAGCATAGAACAGGAGCACTGTAAGATGTGATCTGAAAGTGACAGCCTTATCACGACTGGCACTACTAACATTGTGTTAAGTCAGTGGTTCCCTGCAGGTATGCGGCCCCACAATCTCCTTTTTCCTATTATTTATGCGTGCTTTCTGGCTGGGGAATCTTTGTTCAAGTTACTCTAACCTTACTCTTTTGTTCTTAAGGAGTTAGGACCATAAAAATACTGGAAACCCAAGTCTGTTCCGAAGATGCAGCATCCAGAGCTGGCAACAGAAAATGCGCTCCTGCCCCTTGTTCATTCACCTTGTAAACGCCACCAGAAAAACAAACTATGCAGCCCGCATCCTAAAGTTTGCATGGCGGCAGACGGCCGTTGACTTGCACTCAACCAGGCCGGCCTTAAACAGGTTACATCTGCTCGAAAACAAGAGACCCATGGAAAGAATCAGCGCACACCGCCTCGGCTGTGGCGGGGGACGCGCTCGTTTGCATTTCGCTCTTGGAGACGTGACTTAGCACCTCTCGCTCCGGGGTGAGGGAGGGGAACCGACACCTCCAGGAGCCATCCCCCTCAACATACACACAGAGATTTCGCGGGGACCGTCCCCCCACAGCCCAGCGCCGTAGCGGGTTGGGGAGCCCGGGGAGCACCCCGAGGCAGCGGTTCGCGATAGCCCCGCGGGACAGGTACGCTGCCACTTACAGCTTAGGACCCCGACATACAAGAAGAGCAGCAGGCGCAGACTGCGGCTCGCCATCTTCCCGCGGCGGCGGCGCGGGGCGGTGCCCGATGGGCCGGGGGCTCAGCGCCCGCGGAGCTGTTACAGTAACCGGCTGTGCTCTGCGTCCTCTG
>VXAX01000514.1:110585-198091 GCA_013399835.1 Leptocoma aspasia | reverse complement strand
GATGTGCCCTGGCCGCCCGCCCGCCCGCCCTAGAGCCGGGAGCCGCGGAGGGCTGCGGTTCTGGGAGCATCCCTCTCCTCTACCGCCCCCGCAATGCCCCCCCGCCTCCCGGGGGCTGTGTTGTATTGAATCCAGCGGTTCTTCTCTCCGTTTTGTTCATTTATTTGTTTATTTTTAAGCTGGGACATCTTCATAAGCTCAAGGACATTTGTTGCAACAGAATAAACTTTTCGTTAGGAAAAGGTTTAATTTCTCAAAGAAGAGCGTTGTCCCTGTTGGTGCGTTTCCCTCAGGCGAACCCCCCCAGGGAGGAAGTAGGGAAAACGGAGGGAAATAACGGAACAAACACTTGGATATTCCAGCTAAAAAAAAGCCATGTGAGGGTGAGGCGCTGTTTTAAGGCGAAAGAAGTCACAGTGACTCCTTGTGCCTGTCTGTATAGCTGGACTGGACAGAATCCCACCTGGGACAGCAGGAGATGGGTCACACGATGACCTTCAAAATCTTTTATGTGATTATTTTATACCAGACTAGGAGAGTTTTTGGTTAAATATACAGGTGGTGTAATGGTTCTTTAAATTTATGAATCAGGGAAAACTACTCATCTTGACAGTTAATAGTGTATCTGAGTAGTTTCCAGTGACATCTTAAAAATGCATTACCACTGATGTAAAGCAGTTCTATAACAAGAAAAGTATCACAAGTTGGTTTTTTTTTTTGGTAATCAGAACAGCAATGTCGGCTATATTTCGTTAGAGGGCAACAAAATGGAGAAAGATAATTTATATATAAAATCTCTAACAGCAATTTTAATGGAGAGCAAGGAAGTAGGATGCCATGATGGCAAAATCTTCTTAGTTTATTTTTCACGTGGAAAAAATGTATACGGAACACAAGTAATATTTATTTTAAAAATCTGCATACATATATGTATGTATGTATGTCCAATATATATTACTATATATTACTGGTATCATGACATGCATTTAATAAAATCAAAACTGTCCCATTGAAAACAGAAAAGTTTTTTGTGTGTCCCAGCACATCATAGCTTTAGGCATGTACAAAGGTTCATTGATTTCAGTAGGACTGCTTTACTATTTAGTCAGACAATGATGGAAATGTAGTCTTGATATAACATTTAAATATATGGCAAGAGTCTGGTGGAAAAGTTATAAACATGGGAAATGTTAAAAAATTGCAGTATGGAATTAAATGATAGGCAATAGGATGTTATTAATACTAATGGCTGATGAAAAACTAGCATGCCCTGGCCATGTGCACTGGAAGCCCAGAAACCCGCCTTGTGCTGGGCTGCATCCAAAGCCTCGTGGGCAGCAGGGAAGGGAGGGGATTCTGCCCCTCTGCCCCACTTGGGTGAGACCCCACCTGCAGTGCTGCATGCAGTTCTGGGGTCCCAGCACAGGAAGGACATGGACCTGTTGGAGTGAGTCCAGAGGAGGCCACCAACGTGACGGCAGACTCGAGCACCTCCCATATGAAGACAGGCTAAGAGATTTGGGGCTGTTCAGCCTGGAAAAGAGAAGGTTGCATGGACAACTCACAGCAGCTTTCCAGTATCTGAAGGGAGGCGGGAGAGGGGCTCTTCATCAGAAAATGTAGTGACAGGGCAAGGAGTAATGGGTTCAAACTGAAAGAGGGAAACTCTAGGTTACACATATGGAAGACATTCTTTACAGTGAGCATGATGGTATAGGTTGCCCAGAGCAGCTGTGGCTGCCTCATCCCTGGAAATGTTCAAGGCCAGGCTGAATGACACTCGGAGTGACCTGGTCTCGTGAAAGGTGTTCCTGCCCATGGCAGGGTGTGGAATGTGATGGACTTTAAGGTCCCTTCCAACCTAAAGCTTTCTGTGATTCTGTGATTCATTAACACAACTCTTATACTACAGTGAATCCATTTAAATGAAAAGGTTTTATACAAGCATGAAGTCAGACTAAAGTTCCTTTTTTTTTGTTCACTCTTTCATTTCCCCTGCAAGTGAAGCAAATTTCTGGTGCACAGGATTGTTTCCCCCACATGTCTCTGTGTTTTTCTAGTACAGTTCATATTTTCTTTCTATTCTCTTCTTTTATTTCAGCAATGACTAGATCATGGTTTCTCCCCCTGCTTTATACAACTACAGGAAACACCAGCAATTAAATGTTAGTATTTTGAAGGCATTTACAGAATTATTGGAAAAGTGGTTGTAATACATAAAGTTCATTTATTAGATACACTTTTTCTCTATGTACTTTGCTCAACAATGGTATTCTTAAAAATGCTGTTAAGTACTTTGTTAGAAGAGCACAAGACTGCTATCTATAATTTTTATCTTTTAAAGTTGAATGTAGTAGAAATGTTTTCATTAAATAACACATAGAGCCCAAAATGGAAGAATTTGTTTGAGATGCTCAGTTTAACAGTTTAACAGTTATTCTTGGAGAACTTTCCATAGACATTCCTTTTTAGAATAATAAAAACAGTCTATAATTAACATCTGCACACGAAATGCCAGTCAAGAATAGTTATCTTATTTTGTGATAATTGTTCTAGTCAAGTTCTTTGTATAGAAAAGCCTTGAAAAATTGAGTGTAATTGCAACATGATTTCAAGATTTGGATGTTTTGTAACAATCCCAGGAATTAATAAGATGAAAGACTGCCCTCATTTTATTAGGCACTATTTTAGACAAATCTACATTCTTACATTGCAATAGAATTCTTCCTCTTTTTAATGAAACTTTCCATTGCCAATGTGAAATGCTGAAGACCATCTGTTCTAATAATAAGAGTTTACCTCTTTTATTATTGCAACATCACTGTGTTACAGTCCAAATTTTAGAATTAATAAAAATGCCTCTGCTCGAATTAATGTGCAAACAAGACCATATGCCAAAGTCAATAATATGGGTTTTATTTACTTATAAATACGAGAGAGAGGGAGAGAGAGGGAGATAAAGAAAGAAATAGAAAAGAGGTGGGGGGCTCAGAAAGAGAGTGACAGACACAGATCAAAGGAAGTATCACCACTGTGTGAATCCCAGCGATGTTCTGTTGATCCTCTCCAGCTGGTCTTCTTGGTGGGGAAGGTCCAACCCCTGAAAAGCATAGAATTAAATGTATTAATATATGCTCAGACCAGGCCAGCTGGGAATGCCCAGATACCTGCCCCCCTGCAGGGGGGCAGTCTCTCTCTGGCTCTGTTGCATCACTTTGCATCCCATGCAGTCCTGTGGTGCAAGGCCTCTGGGGAGCACTTTGAGAATCTTTCATGGATTATGACACTCACTCAACTGCCTCTCACACTAATGTCCTGTGGATGTGGCCTGTGGGGTTGGGGGTTTCACAGGTGGTCCGGTTTGTGTAAGGGGGTGTCGGTGATGGAGAGAGGTGGGGAGACTGAGAGGTGATCAGAACCCAAATTTATTATCGACTACATATGCTTATATACTATTCTAGGAAGGCTAGTAATTTTTTACTACAATGATTGGGTTAATCATCACATAACAAACTTACGCATTTTGCAACATCTCTTGCTTGCAGAAGTCTTGATGTAATCTTCTTCGCAGTCTGATCTAATTTTTTTTTCCGGTTGGTCAGTCAGTCTGACTCAATCTTCAAAGCTCTGTTTGTTCTTGCCAAGGCATCCTGATTATCAAATCTTTTATGCTAATCAGGTCCAGAGCACTCTCTGTCTTGTGTGCCCCAATATCTCCCCCTTCTGTGTCAACGAAAACCACTCCTTTAATGGTCTAATTAATTAATCTCTGCACACATTGAACAAGCAAGGTATCATGATTAATACAATTATTATCAAAGTCATCACACACATATCTATCCTAAAAAGATCTTTTAGCCAGGGTGCTAAATCCCAGCCACTAAATAGGTTATCTAGCCAAGATCCAGATTCTACTCTTAGTTTAAACACATCATCCTTCAGCTGCTGTATGCGTTTATGGATAGATTCCGAGTGATCCGAAAAGTTCATACAACACATTCCATCAAAATCTTCAAAGCCATGACCTTGTGCTTAAAGCAAAAAATCTATCGCAGCCCAATTCTGCAAAGTAGAATGCCTTACACTATCAACATCTATTAATAGGTTTGATAAAGCAGAGCTGGTGGCATTTGTCCGTTTTGCCAGCCAGCAAGCTACCTTATTTAATTGACTTAAAGCCTTTTTTGCAGCCAGTCCTGGCCAAAGCAAAGAGGCCAAATTCATCTGTGTCTCAGACCACAGAGAAAATTCATCATTGCAGTATTCGTCAAATGCATGTAAACTGTGCCTTATTCTGCGGGAATATTTGTGCTGTAAAATCATGGATGCATTAGGTTTTAGCACAGTCAATCGTCCCAAACTACAGGGACCCCCTTTTATGTACAAAGGGATAGCAGTCCAGGCCCAATCTCCACAAACCAAAAACATTCCTGATGGCAGCCACAGGGAGGCATTACTGGATTTAGAAGGACTGCCAGAAGTATAATTGCACCAAAAGGTTTGATTCTTATACACAGGGTGATAGGGAGAAACGTCCCAAGCTTTAGAGTGATTTCTTCCTGTGTATTTAAAATTAACACAAAAATAAATTTTCACAGAACCCAGGAGCTCTAATTCTTGGGGCTCCAAGGGTACTTCAGGAAGGTAAGAGATCCACTGATCTCATGTATCAATGGAATTTGAGCTTTGCACAATGCTTTTGGTAATTTTTGGTATTGGCCAATCATCTAATGGCAAGGNTCTTCAAAGCCATGACCTTGTGCTTAAAGCAAAAAATCTATCGCAGCCCAATTCTGCAAAGTAGAATGCCTTACACTATCAACATCTATTAATAGGTTTGATAAAGCAGAGCTGGTGGCATTTGTCCGTTTTGCCAGCCAGCAAGCTACCTTATTTAATTGACTTAAAGCCTTTTTTGCAGCCAGTCCTGGCCAAAGCAAAGAGGCCAAATTCATCTGTGTCTCAGACCACAGAGAAAATTCATCATTGCAGTATTCGTCAAATGCATGTAAACTGTGCCTTATTCTGCGGGAATATTTGTGCTGTAAAATCATGGATGCATTAGGTTTTAGCACAGTCAATCGTCCCAAACTACAGGGACCCCCTTTTATGTACAAAGGGATAGCAGTCCAGGCCCAATCTCCACAAACCAAAAACATTCCTGATGGCAGCCACAGGGAGGCATTACTGGATTTAGAAGGACTGCCAGAAGTATAATTGCACCAAAAGGTTTGATTCTTATACACAGGGTGATAGGGAGAAACGTCCCAAGCTTTAGAGTGATTTCTTCCTGTGTATTTAAAATTAACACAAAAATAAATTTTCACAGAACCCAGGAGCTCTAATTCTTGGGGCTCCAAGGGTACTTCAGGAAGGTAAGAGATCCACTGATCTCATGTATCAATGGAATTTGAGCTTTGCACAATGCTTTTGGTAATTTTTGGTATTGGCCAATCATCTAATGGCAAGGTGACTAGACAGGTTGAAAATGGATTTTCTGGGGACGCAGTAGCCAAACATAGGGTATCTTGTTCTGTTACATTAGCCAGGGTTAGCTAAACATTTGTTCTGGGTTGGTCAACAGGCCAGATTGTGCTAGTAAAACCAAGCAATGCTAATAAGCATAAGCATAGCATCCAATTTAAACCAACATTTTTTTCTTAACTATGTTGCGGCAAAACCACCTTTTTGGATTTTAGTTTCCAAGTGTATCTTTTCACACATTCCCTTTTTGTCCTTTCCCAAGGTCATTCAGGGACTGGGCAGATATAAGGCACCAAGNTAGACAGGTTGAAAATGGATTTTCTGGGGACGCAGTAGCCAAACATAGGGTATCTTGTTCTGTTACATTAGCCAGGGTTAGCTAAACATTTGTTCTGGGTTGGTCAACAGGCCAGATTGTGCTAGTAAAACCAAGCAATGCTAATAAGCATAAGCATAGCATCCAATTTAAACCAACATTTTTTTCTTAACTATGTTGCGGCAAAACCACCTTTTTGGATTTTAGTTTCCAAGTGTATCTTTTCACACATTCCCTTTTTGTCCTTTCCCAAGGTCATTCAGGGACTGGGCAGATATAAGGCACCAAGTTGTTTTGTTTGCACTCTACTTTGCAAATACGGCTATTTTCGGATTCCCTCAAAACTTCCCTCCTGAGAATAGGGAGGCGAGGGCTATCCTTTTCCTTGTGGCCTACTACAATTAAAAATTCAATGGCCTTATACCTTATTTATAACTCCACATCATAACATGATGCACACCATACTTTTGCCAAAAGGGCTCTGCGATACCACTGATTTCCACACTTTTTACACTGACATAAAAACAGGTTTCCTTTACAGGTGGGACAAAAGATGCTAGTCATGAACTGCAGTCTCAGTGTGGTTCCTCCTCCCCCTCCTCTTCTGGAGGCTTGGTAGCATCCTGGCCTCTGTCAGCTGCTGGTAGACATTCCCGGAACTGTTTCACATTCCTTGTGGGGATCCAGCATGGTCCTTTCTCTGTAGAAGCACAGGCAAAGCCCCTCCCCCAAGTGATCAAAAGGTAAGGGCCAAAGATTTTACCAGGTTCTGGGTCATGGATCAGAACCAGTGGTTTCTCCTTGCAGGAAAGTTGTGTGGATGATGCGAAGTGCCTAGTCATAAGGGGATTCAAGTCTATCATTGAACAGTTCAAAAAATTAAAAACATATAGGGCTTTCTGTAGTCTTTCAGCAGGTGTGTCTCTGCCTCCTCCCTTCTGTTGGGCCAGGAGATGCTTGAGGGAGCTATGGGCCCGCTCTATAATGGACTGCCTGGTGGGTGTGTGGGGTATGCCTGTCTTGTGGGTAATATCCCATAAGGAGAAAAAATTTGTGACTTTACGGGAGATGTATGCGGGGCCATTGTCTGTCTTAATCTGCTGCGGGAATTCCTAATGTGGCAAAGGCAGCAGTGAAATGACGACAAGCGTCTTTTGCTGCTTCTCCTGTGTGAGCTGAGGCAAACAGCACCTGAAAAGATATCAATAGAAGTATGCACAAATTTAAAACGGCCAAATTCAAGCAAATGTGTCACATCTGTTTGCTAAATTTGTAGGCTCTGTAGACCTCTTGGGTTGACCCCTGTGTTCACATTAGGAAGAGAGCAATGCTGACAATCAGGACATGTAGCAATAATACTAGAAGCTTGTGCTGGAGTGGGCTCAAAAAGTCTTACTAAAGCCCCAGCGTGCTGGTGAAGAAATGAGTGACTCACTTTAGCCTGCTCTATTTTGTTTGGTAAAAAATGTTGCACCTGTAGGGTTAACAAGTCTGCCTGGGCACTGCCTTCTGTAAGAAAGCCTGGCAGATTGGAATGCAACTTTATATGCATAACAAAATAAGGAGCAATCCTTTGATCTAAAAGAAAAACTAGTAGTTTCAACCAGTAAAAAAGAATATAATTTTTAACTTGTTTTAAGGCAGAGGCTTCTTCTCTAGACATAATTCCGGCTACATAGTCAGAGTCAGTTATTAGGTTAAAAGGTGAGCTGAATTTCTGAAACACTCTGTCCACAGCAGCTAATTCTACAATCTGTGGAGATCCTTCTACAACAGCAATATCAGATTGCCAGGCTCTGGTTTCAGAATTCCTCCATACAATACTTGATTTATGGGTTTTCCCAGAGCCACCTGTGAATATTGTCATAGCTTGCAAAGGAATCTCACTTCTCCCTGGCTTCAGGAAAAAATTAAAAGAACAGCTTAACATTTTGTGTTTAGGCGAATGGATAGATATCCTCGGTAATCTGCTAAAGCAATTTGCAATTTCTCATATGTCTGTAACAACCAATCCAAATAGAACATTGTAAGAGGTAAAGAGATATGGTCAAAATCCCTTCCAGCCAAGGAGGTCAGTCTTTGACGAGCTTTGACAATTAACACAGCCCTAAGTTCATCTTGCATGGAAGTAGTCTTGGGCATATTATTAGGCAAAAAGACCCATTCTATAATTAACAGAGGGTCTGGTTTTCCTGAGTCTCACTGAAATATCAAGACATGTGGTTGCCTGTCAGGGTTTAAAATGATTAACCATAGTGGTAACTCTGGAGCCCAGTAAGCTGACTGTCTGTGAGATAGCATCAGCTACCTTTTGAAGCAGAGTTTGTGCCTTTGTGGCTAAATGTCTAGGTGGCAAGACGTCAAGCTCTCCCTTAAAATTTGCAAGGGTTATGCCGAAACCCGAATAGAGTGCATTCCTATGCACCAGCCCAGATATTTCCATGGGGATGTCCTTTGAATCTTTTCAGAAGCAATGGTCAGACCTGCTGATATTAACAGCCTGGCTGACGGCCAGCACTACTTCTTCTGTTCAAACCACAGTTTCTGCAGAGACAAGAATATAATCCATATAATGATACAACAGAACACCAGGCATACATTCCTGGATCAGGCTCAGTGTCCTTGTGACATACCACTGGCAAATACTGGGACTGTTTGGCATGCCTTGCGGTAATACCATCCAATGATATTGAATTAGTGGTGCCTGCATATTAATGTTCAGTACAGAAAAGCTGAATTTTGGTGCATCGTCTGGATGCAGTGGAATATCAAAGAAAAAATCTTTTAAATCGATTACTGTCATATGCCAATTTCTAGAGATCATGAAGGGAGCCTCAGTTGGAGGGTTCCCATTTCTTCTATTACTTTGTTTATTTTCCACAAATCAAGCAACAGCCTTCACCCTCCAGATTGCTTTCTGATCACAAACATGGGGGAATTCCAAGGGCTATTAGATGGGACTATATGTCCTTTTCCCAGC
Organism: Leptocoma aspasia; assembly: GCA_013399835.1. Lineage (NCBI taxonomy): Eukaryota > Metazoa > Chordata > Aves > Passeriformes > Nectariniidae > Leptocoma > Leptocoma aspasia. The sequence continues at coordinate 189,311 of VXAX01000514.1, read as the reverse complement.
TGTATCTGTACCAGTTCTTGTAAGATGTGCAGCTTGTCTAATGATAAGGGCCACCGGTTCACCCACACAGGGTCAGAGGTTTTCCCAGCCAGTTTGGGGATGTTGTGTATCGCATTTATGAACACATAAAAATTCCCCACTGTGTCAACACATCCCTCCCCCACAAAACCAAGGGGACAGACAGCACAAAAGGTTTAACTGTGGCTATCCACCCCTCAGGCCCTGTAATTTGCACCAAGTGTTGGCTTTGCAAGCTTTGACTATTCCCACCCAAGCTGGAGAGCACCTGAGGCACAGATGTTATCGGCCAATCACTGGGCCATTAGCTTTTTAAGATAACAGTCATGTCTGCACCAGTATCAATGACTCCTGTTAGGACTATGTCTTTGCCTTTCAGAGTCACTTTGCATTGGTATGTGGGATGTAATATGTTGTGTCCAAAAAATCTGCAGGATACCCGTAGAGCCAAACCCCCCTCCCCTCTGTTTAGCTATCGAGGGTGCAGATAGGGGAAAAGTACGAATTGGGCTATATGGCTCCCAGCTGGTACCATACAGGGGGCTAGGGGGTCCAAGCCGTGACCTTTATTTTGCCAACCAAGTCAGAGTCAATAGCCCAAGGGAGAACAAACAACCCTGTTATCGAGGTGGATGATTGGCCTAAAAGCAATGCATGCATATGCTGTCCTTGTGGTCCAAAAACTCCTATGGGAAGCAAATGAAGAGATTAATCAAGTAACATTACTGTGTTGGAGGTTGCCAGGTCCAGTCCTGCACTTCCTGGTGTGGCGGGTTGTAGGTCAGTGACGGTTGTCTGGCAGGCGGGGGCAGGGCCAGTTGGAAGTTAACCGTTGCTCCTAGCTGCTGCGTTGGCTGTGGGATTTGTGTCTTCGCGTGTTGCTGCCCAGTGCTGCGAGATGAGTTTCCCTGTAAAGGCTGGCCATTCTGGTGAAACTTTGAGTGGCATAGATTAGAGAAGTGAGAGCCTTTCCAATAGTGAGGGCATATACCCAGGGCTTTGGGTTTTTATGGTTTTTTTTCTCTTTTAATGTGTCCAGATTCCCCATAGCCAAAACAAACCAACTGCTTTCCAGGGGTCAATTTCAGGGCAGCAAAAGTGTCTGCTATGCCTTGCCCCACAGCTTGATATGCGATTGCCATGGTACATTGTAATGTCCCCAGGCAGTTGCATGGATGTATCATTTGGAGTAAAGTGGGCTCAGGTTCAGGGAGCAAAGATTTCAAAAGGTGCTTACAATCCTCATTTGCATTTTCTATGGCCAGTTTGAGGAATACAACTTCCCTTGCTTGATCATTATCGATTTATCTCTCCAGTGTTTGTTTTAATCTGTCCACAAACTGCATATAGAGTTCTTGCAGACCTTGTTTGATATTTATGAAGGACTGTTGCAGGGCTTTGGCATCAGGAACCTGAAGAAATGCCAAAAGAGCTGCCTCTGTGGTACCCTGTAGGACTTCCTCCATAAGGTGGCTTGGCCATTAGGATCGGTATGCTCCTCCTCCCCCTCAAGGTGGTCAGTAGTTAAGGCAACCAGGGCTTGGTTTGTATGCCTTGCATACATAGTAATTAAATTCTCCAGTCCTTTTTTCCACTGCACCCTAAATATTGCATATTGTAAGGTGTGAGCAAAAGATTTGCCAAAAACTTAACATCACAAGGAGTCATGAGGTGAGTAGTAAAAGTTGCTCTTAATAAATTACTAAAGTAAGGGGACCCCAGTCCATACTCTGCCACGGTATGGCACAGTTCCTTATTTCTCAGTGACCTAGGGGCTCCCATCGTGGATTTCTCCCCCTCGGGCCGAGTCGCACGGGGGTCAAAAAGATTTCTGCCACAGTGTCAAAGTCTCTGTCCTTAAGGGCTTTCTTTTTTATTCATAACCAATTATTATGTGTATCTGAAGGGAGTAAGTCCAGATCTTTTTCGGGGTTGGGGTCAAAAGGGTCTAGCTCCCCTTCAGTCCTAGAGTCAGTGTCTGCCACATAAGTGATAAGCATCCTGCGACTCTGGGATCGCTGGCAATGTAGGGGTGGGACTGGAGATAGCGACTGGGCTCTATCCTTGGCACTCGTCAGGGAGGGCATGTGGATGGGGGATGGGGAGCAGGACCTGGGCAGGTTTTGATCTGGCACAGCTGCTGGGGCTGTCTCAGCGGTAGCCTCGCAGGCTAATTCTCTCCCTCCCACCCTCTCTCCCTCCTTCCTTCCCTCCCTCCCTCCTTTTTAATTGCGTCCATGACCGCCCTCCAAGCAGGAAGCATTTGTAGCTCTGGCTTGTGGCCAGGCAGTGTAGCCAGGTTGTAGAGCTTTACACCAACCTTGTCCCAGAAGTGGAGGTTAAATAAAGCAGAAGGGGTGGTGGCGAGGAGCATGCGTGACACCCATCGTAAAAGTGACTTAAGGTCCTGCTTTAGGATGGAGGGAGCCATGCTTGCCCAGAAGAGTGAGTATGGTTTCATAGACATCTCTCTCGTCAGACATGTTCTGTCCCATACTTTAGTTCCCCTAGCTCACCTGTTATGTTGCAGCGGACAGGTGATTGTGGGCCCTGTTATAAATGTTTTGGAATAATTTGTGCTCGTATTAAGATGCATCTGTATAATAAATGTTTTGTGTATAATAAGTTATATTTTCAAGGGAAAGGGTTGCAGTTTAAAAGCTCACAAATCCAGACAGGGGAATTACCACACAAAATTACAAAACAACAGCTGGCAAGCCGAGAGAAATGCCTGATTAGCAAACTAAAAGGACTGGGTTGGGGCGGAGATGGATTCTCTCCCCTGATATCCAGGAACGCTCTGACAGTGAATATCTAAGCCAGAGTCGTCAGAGAAATGCATCCCAATACCAGGTCACATCAGCATTCATCGCTTCCCAGAAACTGTTTTGTCCAGTCCAACACAGAGAAAGAAGACTACATGAATATGTGAAGCCATGAAAAGAATAAAAGAAACTCTGCCCCAGGTCAAAAAAAACTGTATAAAAACTACCCGGACAGAAACATAGGGGGGGACAGAGGGGATCCGGAGAGATCGCTGTTCACCCAGTACCGATCCCGGGTCGGTGCTGTCCCTTTGATTGTGGGTATCACTACCGAATCTCGGTCGAGAAATAAAATTTATTTTTCTTATTTTTAATTCGGCTCTATCAATCATTGATTCGGCTGTATCACGTTATTATTTATAACAGCCCAAATGTGGTTCTCTCACCATCACAATCAGTTCCAGGGGCTTGCCGATTGCCGTCAGATAGCCAGCCCTTTCCTCACATGGGGCACCAATTATCGGTGATGGAGAGAGGCGGAGAGACTGAGAGGGGATCAGAATCCAAATCTATTGTCGACTACGTATGCTTATATACTATTCTAGGAAAGCTAGCAATTTTTTACTACAATGATTGGGTTAATCATCACATAACAAACTTACGCATTTTGCAACATCTCTTGCTTGCAGAAGTCTTGATGTAATCTTCTTCGCAGTCTGATCTAATTTTCTTTTCCGGTTGGTCAGTCAGTCTGATTCAGTCTTCAAAGCTCTGTTTGTTCTTACCAAGACATCCTGATTATCAAATCTTTTATGCTAATCAGGTCCAGAGCATCTCTGTCTTGTGTGCCCCAATAAGGGAGGATGCGTGTTCACTGCCTCTGACCAGAGGTTATGCCATATATCCGAAACCTCCTCCTCTCCCCTCGGTTGGGGAGGAGTCTGTGAAAACCTGACCTCTGTGGGCTGTAGTCTCCCCCACTCCAAAGCCAGCCAGGGATGAGTCTCTGCTGCGTTTGGCTTTCTTGTGGATGCATTCCTTTCCCTCAGCCTTGTTTGTTTCTCCCCAGACTTGAGGTGATTGAACATAATGTTGCCTTTATCTTACCTAGGTGACTTAACTCAAAGTGCAAAGTTCCAATCAGGCATCTTCAAGGAGGGGTGGGCTTCTGTGGTTGTAGCATCTTTATACAGATTTGCTATAATGGGCAAAACTCCTTCATAACAATGTTAAGGCATGAACCACTTCAGTCCCTGACACACTATCAAAGAGTTCTGTTCTCCTCACCTAACAGAAAATCTGTTTTGAAAAATAGTTTATAAAAATTCTGTGAAAGACCATAGGCCTCTGACTTTTCACTTGGGAAACATTTTATCTTTCCTAGCTGTAGGACACTAAAAATGAATAAAGAGAAATTAAGTCGTATTAAGAAAATCCTCTTTTTGATGATTTCTCCACTCAAAATATGTTTTATTTTGAAGGGGGAACAAAATCTCTCTAGATTTATTCTTCTACAATTTGCATGCTGATTTCTAGAATAGCTTCGATGTAAAATAACAACAACAAAAAAATCAGTATAACAAATTAGAACTGCTAAATTTCGTTGCAAAGGTGTTGCAATGTAGATACTCAAACACCTATCACAGATAGATTAGCAAGGAAGATGACTGTGATTCCTCTTCTCAAAAACCTGCATAGAAGACGGGCAAAAGCAGTGCAGTACATGAAGAGAAGTAGCTGTTTAATTAGCACCTTGAAGAGTAAGATGCTAATTTCTACAGAATCTCTTCTCTATTAAGGCTTACACATGCCAGACTAGAAGATAGTTGTGGGAGAGCTAATGAATGTTCATCCTTGCCCTGCCATTAAAAATAACTTTAGAAAAAGTTTAATGAAAGACAGTGTTTCTCTAGTATGCCATATTCAGACATATCTCAAATTTACTAATTGAATTGAAGTAGATTAAATAATGCAACCCTCACTCCATGTAAGAAAGCACATGTTTTTATCCTGTTGATAAGCAGGTAGTAAGGATGTGTGATGATCTGGAGGTGGCTGTTCTCTTGTTTGCAGAGTGAAATAGCAGTGAAAGCATAAAAGATTACAGTTCTGTGCTGCTTTTCCTTTTTCTTCCTGTGCTTTCCTACAGTGATTGCTCTTTAAATGTTTTAGTGTCTCTTGGTTCATCTATAATAGAAGATAACCCAGCAAGTTTGCTGATAACTGTGCCTGATAATGATACAAGTAACAGTGGGGATGATGGAGAATATGGAGCCACAAAGGGAGAAAATGAAAGACACAGGAAAAAAAGCATTCCTGTGGATAAGCATGCCTATCATTCTTTATATGGACAGTTGAGAGCTTACTGTTATTGGAACTTACATGGTTCAGGCTTTGATCAAGAAGACACCTTTGAATATTTTTCCATATTTAATGAAGAAGAAACAGATTTTTTTCATATTTCTAAAAATAGAAATGTTATGTTTGAGGTGGTCTGAGATGCCATTTGAGATTTGGTGCCATAGCCTGAGCGTAAGATCTCTGTACACATCTTTTTTCTAAGCACACTAAATTGTTGTCACATATATTTGCTCTAATAAATGCTGAATACAGTAGCACACAGCTGTGAAGTGACCTGTGAATTCTGATGTGATTCCAGGAATAGCTATAGGACAAGCTACACAAAAGTATACTATAAAGTACAAAACAAGTAGATTGTCCATAACAATGGACAATCTACATGTTTTGTACTTTGAAACTAAAAACTGCGAGCAAGTATAGTTTTGAGAAAAGAAGCAAAAAAATATTTTTAGGTATGGTTTTTTTTTCTCCAAGCTGTCATCGATGGCTGTTTAAAGACAGAGCGTGTCATGGACTAGTTGTCTGGCTGTAATGCAATGGACTAGAGTAGTGATAGAACACTGTATTGCTATTAGACTGTTAAAATATTTCATACCTAATGGGACTGCCAAACTTGAACCAAGAAGTTCACAAAATATGAGGGTAGAACAAGTAAAGAGCAATACAAATTACTTGTTCTCAGTAGTGTTTTTCAGTGAACCCCCCCCCCCCTTCATTTTCTGGAAACTCTTTTATGATTTTATCTTTGACTTACAAAGTACAGAATCAATGCCTTTTTCTTTTTTTTTTTTTTCAACTGAACTTGCAAGATTACTGCCACTGACTAGGCAGCTCAGTAGCAATCAAAGGTACATTTCTAAAAAAGATCCATCACATAGGATTGTAGGACACGATTCATCTTAAGCAACAGTAGACAATGCATTAGCCACCATGCTGCCAGTGGAGAATTCAGAATTATTTTGTGTCCTGGCTCTCAAAATAGGCACATATTCCATTTGCCATCTGTTAAAGGTGAGACAGATATCTTCTGTCAGTTAGACAGCTTTCCTTATCTCTTCCAAAAACAATGTCTCCCTCCGGGGAGGTATCTCCTGTTAATGGGCCATTGAATGACTCACTGCATGACTGATAAGATTACATCATTCCATTGTGAGATGCTCCGCCCAGAGGGAGGAGCCAAGCACCCCTACCTGCATAAAACCAGCATTTTCTGAGTCATCAGACAGCCTCTTCTCCAAGAGGAGCCACCTGTTCTCCACTAGATTTCCAGAGGAAGACCAGGCCCATCTCTGCCAGCGCTGGACATTTCACCAGAGGGAACCTACACCTTTTCTACAGAATCACCTCTTCAACAAGACTTCATCTGCTCCTCCAGGAAGACCGCACTACCATTTTAACCGGACTGTTATCAACACCCTAACTCCTCAGGGGGGCAAGGTTCCTGACTCTATCAGTGGTTTTTGTTTGTACTAATTGCATTTGTATATATATTTCTCCTAGTAAAGAACTGTTATTCCTATTCCCATATCTTTGCCTGAGAGCCTTTTAATTTCGAAATTGTGGTAATTCGGAGGGAGGGGGTTTACCTTTTCCAGTTCACTGAAGGCTTTTGCTTTCCTTAACAGACTCCTGTCTTGTCAAACCAAGACATTTTGCCACACTGTTCATAATGCTTTACTGCTCACTAGGTAAAAAATGCCTGGATGGCAGAGCCCAGAGTTCTGGTGAGTGGTGTTAAATCCAGTTGGCAACTGGTCACGAGTGGTGTCCCCAGTGCTCAGTATTTGGGACAGCCCTGTTTCATATCTTTGTAATGATCTGGACAAGGGGATTAACTGCATCTCCAGTCAGTTTCAGATAACACCAAGTTGGGTGGGAATGTCGATCTGCTGGAGGGCAGGAAGGGTCTGCAAGATGGAGCCAGACAGACTATATCAGTGGGCTGAAGCCAGTGGTCTGAGGTTCAATCAGGCCAATTACCTGGTCCTGCCCTTAGGTCACAACAACCCCCTGCAAGACAGACTAGGACAGAGTGGCTGGAAAGCAGGAAAAGGACCTGGGGGTGCTGGTTACAGCAGCTGAACATGAGCTAGCACATGTCCAGTGGCCAAGAAAGCCAACGGCACCTGGCTTGTGTCAGAAAAAGTATGGCCAGCTGTGGTCAGTCAGGGACAGGCGCCCGGAAGATCTCGCGCTGTACAGGTAGATAGAGCCCCTCGCCTCACCACTGATCAGTCAAGATTGCACATCCTCCCTTAGCTGCCTGGCAACACCAAGGCCGGTGATGCAAGCAGAAGGAAGTGACGTGCCAATATCCAAGTTATATAGCCCCACGCAATTTTTTAATAAACGCCATTTCGCCATCCACCATATTGGTGCTTGTGAGTGCTTGGCCCGAACAGCCCGGAGTGGCTGTCGTGCCGTTCTTGAACCGGGTCGTCATGCCTCAGTGGAGGCAGCAGCCAGCAGGACCAGGGCAGTGACCGTCCCCTGCACTCAGCACTGGTGAGGCCACATCTTGAATCCTGTGTTCAGTTCTGGGCCCCTTAATTCAGGAAGGACATTGATGTGCTGGAATGTGTCCAGAAGGGAAGGGTCTGGAGCTCAAGTCTGATGAGGAACCTGGAGTTGTTTGGCCTGGAGAAAAGAAGGCTCAGAGGAGATCTTATCATTCTCTACAACTACCTCCCAGGACAGTGTAGACAGGTTGGTCTCTACTCCCAAGTAACAAGTGATAAGACAGGAGAAAATGGTCTTAAGTCATGCCAGGGGAGGTTCAAGTTGGATATTAGGAAAAATTTTGTCACAGAAAGCCGTTGTAAAGCATTGAAACAGGCTGCACAGGGAAGTGGTGTGTGAAAAACGCTTCACACTTGCTTCTTTTTTTTAAATTTTAAAAGTTTAATAATAAAAAATTAAGGTAATACAAACTGGGATAATTAGGGTTAGGACAATAAAAGAGACAATAAAAAGCAAAGAATTACGGACGTCCAGGTGCTTCTCTCTCAGGAAAAGCACAAAGCACTAACAAGGGTTACCCCTTAAAAGCAATAGCCTGTTGCATATTGATACTTCTTCATACACGATTTAAACATTCCGCTCAAACAAAGGGTGTCTTCTGTTTAATCTCTGTTCCTCTCCTCATCACATAAATCAATTTCTTGGCTCCAGGGTGTCTACTAAGGTAAAGAGAATAGGCAATAACTCTTTCCTGGTNTCTACTAAGGTAAAGATAAGGAGGCAATAACTCTTTCCTGGTGTCTTCGTGTTGTTTTCCTTAGGCGAGGAATTTCTTGGTTATCTTATTCATTCCTTGAGTTAGTTACAAAAAGTATCTTACATTACATGGTTTCTATTTTAATATTATGTCTTAAAAAAAACTACATTTAAAAGATTACTACAGCACTACAAAAATTAATACAACATAATCCTTTAACATAACACATGTAGTATTCATTCTAATATTTGCAAAGAGCCAATCATATAATATGCATTTTTCACATGGTGGAAGTGTTCAGAAAATAAGTAGATGTGGTACTTTGTGATACGGTTTAGTAGACATGTTGGTATTCAGTTAAAGATTGGATTTGATGGTCTTGGAGGTCTTTTCCAACTTTAATGATTCTACAATTCTATAACTCTATGGTGTTATGAAGAATACACCTCTTAAGATGTAGTTACACTGCATGCTGTCTTACAAGGTTGTTGCTGCTTCTGGCCATGGATTACTGCTCTCACTTTGCTTGTGCGTGAAAATTAGTATAAGAAATAATGTGAATCATATGAATAAAACATTATCTTTCAGGAGTACTTATCCTGTAATTTGTATCACTTCAGCAACTTTGCATTCAGTGTCTTGTACAGTGCTGCTACAGTTGTTTACCTAGAGGATGAGCAGTGAGAAACAGCCAAGAATGGCAAAGGGAGGCGCAGGAATTTTTAAGACAATTTAACTTTTGAAGCAATCTTTAAGTGAGCTCAGAGCTGGCTTTGGGACTATGAGAGTGATAAATAGTCATGGTTTGTTGCTTACACACTCCTGTTGGGTTACATACCATGGCATAAGAGCAATTACAGGGTTCCCGTTGCTTCAGAGGGAAACCTTATATTTTCTGGCCATTATAAAATAATAGACGTGATTTTCCTGAAAGCTAAAGGGCTTTATGAAGACTGGTAGGTTGTAATTATTCTTGGACAGTTCTGTTAGCCATCTCTTTTTCATTTTTCTTTGGGCTTTGAGGAATCAATAGCTGGGCTGCCCAGGCCCCTTTGGATGCAGCCCAGGACACAATTGGCTTTCTGGGCTATGAGCACTCACTGCTGGCTCACGTTCAGTTTTTCATCAACTATCACCCCCAAGTCCTTCTACACAAAGCTGCTCTCAATGAATCCTGGGTGAAATTTCCAGCACCTTTGGATATATTTTGATTTTCTCTGGGCAGTATGCTTTGCACTGTCATTCTGTTGGCTGAGGGTTACCAAAGCATAGATGTGACCTTGCTCCTCTTTATAGTCTTCAGTGTTACAAATCACAGATTTTTAAAATCTACATTGTGCTTCCAGAGCTACACCAAACAAGTAAAAGGAGGGAGCAGATATCCTACCATCATTTTTTCCTGAAGATTCAGCTGAATAAAAAGTTGCAAATACTTGTATAAAAGAAGGTTTAGAGATTAGGAAGTGCCAGTTGAAAATAGATACGTATAATAAAGTCTGCAGTATTAAGTAGGACTTCTGTCATTCAATACTCCGCAGAGTGACAGAACAGGGTTGTTTCTGTCTCTCATTCTCTGAACATTCTGAATTATCTACTTATAGAATAAAAGTGTTCTTTTTATATCCTACATTAGTAATCTTGTTTTGCTTACAATTTTTTAACCATTTAAACCAAAATTATTATGTCATGTGATCATTGACTACATACGATTCTTTGAGTTAATAGGAGAAATGGTGTAGTTGAGCTGTAATTATGCGAATGTTAGCATCATTCTACATAACTTGTATTTCACTCATTTTAAAAATGAGGAAGCAGGGTGATTGAGTTGCTGAAATTCTTAACCTATCAAATAATGTAATGAAGGGCACAAGTAGCTACCTTACTCACACCCCTGGTTTTATGGATGAGAGCCCAGGTGAAGAGGGAAGCCAGTGCCAGGTACCAAACCAAGAGGACCCATCTGTCCCACTGCTCCACAGATGCATTTCCACAGTGGAAAATTCCATGTCTTTTACTTTTTGATGCTGAGTTTAATTACATGCTTTAGCTCTTAATGACACTAATTCAGTGTAACTGTCTGACATTGGCTTCATGATGCCTGCTTATATCATTGACAGCTGAGGAGTGCAATGAAGACCATTATCAGCTAAACTGTAAAGCATCAAGATGAATTATTTCATAAATTTGTTGTTTTAATGTGAACCATGGTTTCCTACATGGGCAGCAGATAGTTTCTAGTTGTGTTCAATCTTTTGGGGAGGAAGGACAGTTGGGAGGTGTGAGGTGTTTGCCTTGGCTGAACACCAAATGCTCCCCAAAACCACTCTATCACTCACCTCCTCAACTGGACAGGGAAGAAAAAATATAGTGAAAGGCTTGACGAGTTGAGAGATTTCTCACAAATGACCATCACCAGCAAACTAGACTAAACTGAGGAAAGTTCATTTAATTTATTGAGAAATCAGAGAGGGAAGTGAGAAATAAAACCAAGTCTTCCCTCATCTCCCCCTTCTTCCTTGGGTTCAACTTTACTCCCGATTTCTCTCCCTCCTCTCCTCCTGAATGTCACAGGAGGATGGGGAATGAGGGCTGCAGTCAGTCTGTTACACATTGTCTCTGCTGCTGCATGCTCCTCATGAGGAGGACCCACACTTTTCCAGTGTGGGTCCTCCTCATGTGGAACACACAGCAGCAGTGGAACCTCTGCTCTGGTGCCTGGAGCATGTTCTCCCTCTCCACCTGCACTGACCTTGATGTCTGCGGGACTGTTCCTCTCACACATTCTCAGTCCTTCCTTATCTGCCCACAATTGCTGCTGAAGAGTAACTCTTTTCCCTTCTTACATCTGTTATCCCTGAGCACTACCACTATCACTGATGGTTTACCTTGGCCAGCAGTGGGTCTGCCTTAGCTGGCAGACCCACTGGCATTGGCTCTGTTGGACACTGGGAAAGCTTCTGGCAGCTTCTTACATAAAAATACAGGGGTGCTCCCCTGTAGCTCCCCCTCTCTGCTTCCCAAAGCCTAGCCATGCAAACCCAGTGCAGGTGGGCAGTGCTAGCGAAGAGGAGCAGGCGGTGAGTGCTGGAGGTACAACATTCTGAGATGATGTTCCTGCCTAGAGTAAGGCTCAGAACTACTCTCCAGTGCACTGGTCACAGCACTGAGACTGTCAGAGCTCACACAGTGTTTGGACAATGCTCTCAGAATCACAGAATGGGTCAGTTTGCAAGGCACTACCTGGTCCAACTTTCCTGCTCAAGCAGGGTCATCCCAGAGCACAAGGCACAGGATTGTGTCCAGATGGTTGTGGAATATCTCCAGTGAGAGAGTGTTGCGGTGCGAGTTTATTTTATTAAGTTAATTGTTAATGGTTTGTTCCGTTTGTACCCCCACGTAACTCCCCAATTGGTTTATCCCAAAGTTGTATCCTCCCCTGAGCCTACCCTACATGGTGTTTCCCCTCCCTGTGTTCCAGTCCCTTCCGTGTCGATCATTGTAACTCTACTCTCCTCCCCTGCCCATCAAGGAAACCCTGCCTCTCCTTCCAGAACCTTCCCTGTCACTCTCGGCTTGGGCCAATCCCTGATGCTTTCACCCCCTCGGAAATCCCATAAACAACTATGCCCCATTGGTCCACCTGACCTCCCCACTCCTCCCACATGTCCCCATTGGTCCCAAGCCAACTATGTAATCCCCCCCCCCTTTGTTCTACCCCTGCTGGGACCTCATTGGTCTTTTCCTTGTACCTACCCCCTGATTTGTTGTGGTATATAAACCCGTGCACAGCACTAGTCAGGACGTTTCATCGTTGAACTCTTTTGGCACCAGTTGTTTTTCCGAGTCTTGCCTACTCCAATAAATCTCCACCCTGCTGGAATCTCAGTGCTGGAAGTCTCTTTCTCTTCCTCTACTTTGTCCCTGACACGGGGTGCCATAGCTTCACCATAGAGCAGGGGTTCAGCAGTGAGCAGCACCCCAGCCCCTGCTGTTCCCCACACTCCGCACAGCTTGCCAGTGTGTCAGAGCTAGCCTCGGTTCCAGTGAGCCGTGTCAAGGGAGAATCCAGAACATCTCTGGGCAAACATGGTGTGATTCTACAACCTCTGTCTCAGGCCCATGGTGGTGGGATTCTTGGGGTTGTCCTGTGCAGGGCCAGGGTTTGCACTACAATCATAGTCATAGATTCACAGAACAGTTTGGGTTGAAAAGGACCTTGAAGATCATCTCATTTCAACTCCTTGCCATGCATGGGACCACCATTTACTAAACCAGGTTGCTCCAAGCCCCATCCAATCTGGCTATGAACAATTCCAGGGGTGAGCCAGCCACAGCTTCTTCTGGGCAACCTGTACCAGGGCCTCGCCACCCTCACAGGGAAGAATTTTTTCCTTCTAGCTAATCTAAACCTAGTCTCTTTCAATTGAGGCCATTTTTCCTTCTTCTGTCACTGCAAGCTCTGGTAAATAGTTTTGCCTCTTTTCTGTAAGTTTTCTTCAGGTGCTGGAAGGCCACAATTAGGACACCCTAAAGCTTTCTATTTTCCATGTTGCACAGCCCCAGTTCTCTTGGCTTTTCGTCATAGCAGAGGTTCTCCATCCCTCTGAGAAACCTGGTGGCCTCCTCTGGACTGGCTCCAACAGGTCCTTTCTGTGCTGAGACCCCAGAACTGGATGCAGCACTGCAGGTGGGGTCTCACCAGAGCGGGGCAGAGGGGCAGAATCCCCTCCCTCCCCTGCTGCCCACGGGGTTTCGGATGCAGCCCAGCACAACGGGGTTTCTGGGCTCCCAGAGCACACGGCCGGGGTATGTCCAGCCTCTCATCCCCCAGAATGAGATCCTCCGATGATCATTGCGGGTCCCTTCCAACGCAGAATACATTCTGTGGGTCAGCGTTGTGCCAGGGCTGCTGAAGGGAGCGGTGACAGCCGGCACCCAGGAGGCTCCTGCCCCCGGCGACCGCGCGGCGGCGGAACCGCGCGGCTGTTGCGATGTTTCCGGCGGAGCCCGGGGAGGCGGCACCGTGGCTGTGAGAGCATGGCGGGGCCGTGGGCTGCCCGCGGGCTGTGGGCCGGAAGACGTGAGTGCGGGAGGGAGCCGGGACTGTGGGAGGGAGCCGGGAGCCGTGAGTGTGGGGCCGGGCCGAGCTCGGGCTCGTACTGCGGCGGTGCTTTCAGAGGCTGAGGTGCCCTTATTAAGCCGCTGGGAGGTTTGCTTGTCTGAGGGAAGGGCCTTTGTAGCCACGGAGCGACATTAACCTTTGCATAGAACCACAGAGTAGTTGGGGTTGGAAGGGACTTCTGGAGATCATCCAGTCCAATGACCGTGTCAGGGCAGGCTCACCACGAGCAGGTGACACAGGAACGTGTCCAGGTGGATTTGGAATGTTTCCAGGGAGATAGTCCACACCCTCCCAGGGCAGCTTATTCCAGTGCTCTGCTCCTCTCCATGGAAAGAAGTTCTTTTTCATGTTAAAGTGAAATTTCTTGTGTTTTAGTTAATGGCCATTATTTCTTGTTCTGTTGCCGATCACCACTGAAAGGAGTCTGGCACCAACCTCTTGGCACCTGTTTTTGAGATACTTACATGATTAATGAGACTTTGTCTCAGTCTTCTGCTCTCCAAACTAAACATGCCCAGCTCCTACGGTCTCTTGTCATAAGAGAGATGCTTAAGACCCTTCATAATCTTTTTGACCCCTTTTGTTGCCTCAGAGTCTCCTGCTGTGACTTTGTGCAGGCAATGCAGGGGCCCAGTGTGGTTACTTGCTGGAGCTGCAGAAGTGCTACCTTGTACGTATTGAGACAGACAGGTGGGTGATCGGTAGTGTTGTAGAAACTGTTCCCTGTTGTAGAAAACAGTTTATAAAGAGGCTTTGAAAACTCCAAATGGGTCACCTAATGGTTGAGGTTGGAAGGGACCATAGTGGGTCATCTGGTCCAACCTCTCTGCTCAAGTAGGATCATCCCAGAGCACATGGCTCAGGGTTGCATCCAGGTGGGTCTGAAATAGCTCCAGTTAGGGAGACTCCTCCCTAACTGGAGGCAATCTGTTCCAGTACTTAGTCACTGTACAGGAAAGTTCTTCTTCATGTTCACGTGGAACTTCTGTGCATCTGTTTCTGCCCCTTGCTTGTCCTTTTGTTGGGCACCACTGAGCAGAGCTTGATCCATGCTCTGATCCTTCTGTGCAGACATTGACAGACATTGATGAGTTCCTCTCTCATTTGTCTCTTCTTGAGGCTGAACAGGCCCAGTTCTCTCAGCCTTTCCTCATAAGAGGGATGCTCTGCTGGACTCACCCCAGGATTGCTTACTCCAAGATTATTACTTATTCAGTATCTTTCCTGTCACCAGGATACATCTCCACACCAGCTGTCTCTCAGGTGACACCCGATGAGGTGGTTAAGATGCGCAATGAGCTCTTCACCAAAGAGAAAGAGAGACAATTGTCTCTTCACCCACGGATTGAGAAAATTGAAGTGAAATACACTGGGAAGTTGCACCCTGGCAGTGTGTTTGTCATGAACAAGGCTCTGTCTACGCCGTACAACTGTGCCATGCGTAAGTGGATGGACTTCTGAACTAGCCCGTCATGGTGAATGTTGTGCTGCCAATTGAAATAGAAACAGTTAATTTTAGGAGGCTTATTTCATAGTTCATCCTTCCAGGTCATTTACAAATATGAAACTTGCAGTTGTTAGAAGTGCAGCACTCTGAACTTCTGGTCCTCAGAAGTACGGGTAATAACTAACTAATACTTTAGAGTTTTTTTTACTTTCTTTAGATTTAAGTGAATGGCATTGCAAGAACTCTGTTCTGGCTTTTGTGGATGGTGAAATCTGGGACATGTACAGACCCCTGACCAAATCATGTGAAATTCAGTTCCTTACCTTCAAAGATGAAGATCCAGAGGAAGTAAACAAGGTAAGTTATTATCTTGTTCCATTGTAGGTGACCCTGGTTCTCTGTACTTTGTCTCATTGCAGGTGGCCCTAATTATGATCACTTGATTCTCTATGCACTTTTCAGTTCCATGCCTGTCTGCTTTCTTGAACTTCATTGTCATTAAAGTTCAGACATTTTTAATATTTTTTTAATGGTGCACCGTGGCTATCATTAGCTGGACCAGTGTGTGGGCCAGGTGAATTGTTGGCTTTCCTTTCAGTTGTTGTATTATTCTGTGATTTCAGATTTAAATATCTCCAGGGTCTCATCTGCCTTGCATTGTGAGTGCAGTTTTGGTTTTTTTTTAATTTGATCCTGTTTGGAGAATCATCTCTGAATAGAAGTTTAAATACTAAAGAAAGTAGTCATGGAATCATGGAAAAGCTTGGGTTAGAAGGGACATTAGAGGCTCATCTGGTTTCACCCCCTGCCACGGGCAGGGATGCTTTCCACTAGACCAAGTTGCTTATGGCCCTGTCCAGCCTGGCCTTGAACACTTCCAGGGTGGAATGCTTGGGTTGTCAGCTAGGTTTGTGCATCATCCACTTAAGTTCTGTTTTGTTTTGTTTTTTAATAATTAGCTTCTAGGCATTAAATTTGTGTTCTGAAATTCTCTTTGCAGGCATATTGGCGTTCCTGTGCCATGATCATGGCGTGTGTGCTAAAGCGAGCGTTCAAGGATGAATACTCAGTCAACCTAGTTAAAGCTCCAGAAGTACCAGGTGATAAAAGTGTTTTATATTGATTGTCTCTTGTTGCTTATCAAGTGAGTGTTTAATAACCAAGCTTAAAAATAATCAGAGGCTTTTTTTCCAATGTTTGATGGTACTTAGCATTGATAGGTGTATTACATGCTGTTGTAGTTGCCTTTGATTTATAACAACCACACTAAAAACGGTTTTGTTATCAACATTCAGAAAATTGGTCTGTGTGGCCACTGGGTTTCAGACCACTTAGGATTTCATAGCTGAAATTAGTAACTAAACATCTGTCTTGTGAAGTGACACGAGCAAGGTTTCTAGATGTGATGTGATATGTTTCTGTGGAATTTGCTCTAATGGCAAACCTTGTCCAGCACTTGGCAATGACAATGTCTCCACCAAATTGGAAGGTTATTGAGGTACAAACGAGCTTAGTAACAACTTCTGCTCATCTGTGATCTGATTTAAGATTTAGAAAAGTGAGAAATTGGACAAGAGAAGAGGTCGTTTCAATAACAAAACCTGCTAATTATGCATTTAATATATGAGAAGGTTGGTTGCTGGTCATGTGGAGTGCTATAACGGCTTCTCTTTTTAGCAATTTTAGCATTTGTTGTCATTGATAAGTGCAGGTAAATATTTCAGTTCTACCAGAATTTGGAATAATCTTGGATATAGTCAGCTATGTCATTATACTGCATGTATAGAAATACTGTGATCTTACTGGGTTCATAGATTTGATTTCTAAATAGCCATGACTCAATATACACAAAAGAGTGTTTTAACAACTGTCAGATAAATTTACGTTGTGTTTACCAGAAATTCGTGCTATGGTCGTGTCATGGATAAACAGCTCTAATATTGTCTGATTTCTCTATGCAAAAAATTCCTCTTTATAATTTAATTGCTCACATTTATTGTATGAGGCATACAATAGAAAAATGGTGAAGTATTTTTAAAGTGAGTGGTTTTGTTTTTTTCTGCAGTGTTAGATGCAGTTTTGTGAAGCAGTGTATTTTTTCCCCTCTTTATTGGGATTCTGTTATCCTGACATTGCATTAAAACTCGTTTCCAGTTACTTTCTCATTCAGTGAAGTGAAATTAAAACAACACAAGTTCAATCTGCCGTTTTATAGTATAATCAGAGCTGAAAACTTTTGTTTTATGATGAATTCCTAGAGATAATTATTGTTTTCTTCTCATTTGTTTCATAGTAAGAATATAGTATGATTGTGAAATACATACTTTGTTACAAACATGAATATTTTTATCTTTGGATTGGAATTTCAGTGATCTCTGGAGCTTTCTGTTACGATGTGGTTTTGGACAATAAACTGAATGACTGGAAACCAACAAACGTAAGCACTTCTCAGGCATAAACCCAAAAAAGTTCTATAGCTTGTGTCCTTGTCCAGTTGTTCTTTTTTAATAGGGGAGAAGGGACAGCTTTTTTTCCCTTTTTGTTAGTGCACATTTGAAGTAGTCTTTGGGAGCTGTTCTCTGCATTTACCACACACTGGTGCTATGGCAGAGTGCTCTCACATTCCTTTAATACGAAAATAAACCTTGTGCTGTCTTCCACATGCTTTCAGGCTTTAGGTCTGGAGCTAGAGAAAGTTCTAGTCTGAAGTACAAGTTCAGAAATAGCTGATGTTGGCATTGATGTTGAGTTGGGACCTCAGTGCCATTTTTGTTACTGTACAGATCTGTTCCTCCTCAGTTCCTCTTGCCTGGTAATGTCAATGCAGCCACAGTCTTTGTGTGAGTAGAGTCTCTGAAAATAAAAGTGTGTATAAGGTATATTTTCTGATGGTTTACAGCAGAATCAGTTGGTTGTTGAATAAAATCTGTGAGCACATTCAGCTGCAGCTCTCCTTAATAGCTTGCTTATATTTCATGCTCTGAAGTGAATCTAATAATCTGAATACTCTAAATCTCAGAACCATTTGTGATCACACGTTTTACCCATCTGGTGCCTATTTTTGTTCTTGTGCCCAAAAACCAGCAGAGGTGTGTATGGCTAGCAAAGCAATATTGGTACAATGCAGAATTTTTCTTCAATATGATCTTGTAGCTGAAGTAATTTAGAAATATTTTCTACAAGACATTGTGATTTCACCTCATAACAATTTCTTGTTTACGAGTAAATCTGAATTACGCAGAACCTCAGATTCTGGTCCAAGGTGACCAATTTTTATTTATTAAATACTCAGTACCTTTTTTTGGTTTTGATGTATCACAGTAGAGCTTATTTGTAAGTGAAGACACCATTCTGGGAAGTAAGATTTACAGATAGAGTATTCAACAGCAGCAAGACTGTGTATGTAGTCCCATGTAGGGAAAACCTGGGCAATTTAATTAATATATATTGTCTTCAATGGAAAAATGCCCATTGATTTGACTGGGCATTGAATCTGTCCATTAAAATAGTGATGATCTGTAGTGCTGTTATGGTAATAGTAAGATACTCCTACAGTGAAATTGCGGTATTTAGGGTTTATAGTAGATGTTCTCTGTTGTTTTGACTAATATTTAGTGTTTGCTGTGCTTTATCTGCTCTCTACAGCTGTGAAAAGGTGGTTACAGTTTTTATGTTCTTTTATTAGGACAACTTCTGTTCTCTTACAAGGGATGCCAAAAAGCTAATTCATCAAGACCTGCCCTTTGAAACCCTGCATGTTGAAGCAAAAGTAGCACGTGAAATGTTTCAGCATAATAAGTGAGTGTCTGAATTTGCCTTTCTTTCAAGAAGGCAATTAGAAATCAAGTCAAATCTCTGCTTGGTTTTATAAATCTAAAATAAGATGTGACAGGTGGAGTAAGAAGGTACTTCTCCCACTGCTCTGAATGAGCCTGCCTCCATTCTCTTTCCATCAACTTACATCAACTTACTTAGTTCTTACTGTTCTCTTCCGAGGCCAACACCAGGCATCTTTACGGGATGTAGTTTTGTGACAAGCTGAGAGACTGAGACTTCTTTTGTGCACTAGCGAACTTCAAGATTCCACTACTATTAAATTGAAAGTGGTTAGCCTTGACATGGTAGCCTTTGCTGAAAGGCTTCCCTATTTAAAGAAATGTACATTTTTCGTGTCCTGGTGTCTTCAAATGAAGATTTAATGAAATGCAGTTTTTGAACTCTGCAGGGAAAAAATGGGTGAAATACTTTGGTCTGTGCTATAAAAAAAAGGTTTGTTCAAAACTTCCTGTCTTCTTTGCTGAAAAAAATACCTCAGTCATGTTTCTGGTCCAGAGCTTTTTGGCAGTTGGAGAGATGTAGGGGGAAAATGAGAAATAATTTATCACTTTGTGAACCAAAATTAAACTATGATGAAGCTAAAGTTGCAAAATAGCAAATTTTTTAGCTTAATGCTGAAGGTCATTTTAATGTGATATATGGATCATCATCTCCACTTTGTTGTCTGCATTGACAGCAGGTGGAAGCTGACTTTTGATGTCACCTTTAAATATTGTGTATAGAACGCACAGAGGACACTTTACTGTATTGCAGGTGACCAGTTGTTGAGGGGTACACATTACATAAAATCAGTTTAGGTGGTCTCATGGTGTTTTCTAGTCTTAGAGGTGACCTGAGAAACTCTTACTTGTGGTAGCAGGTCTGTTGTATCTTTCTGAGTAAAACTGCTGTGGGAGCATGGCCATCCTATATAATACGCACAGAATAGAGTAGATGTTTAATAGGAAGGGATGTACAACAACCACCTAGTTCAGCTGCCTGACTGACATGGGGCTGACAAGTTACAGCAAATTATTGAAGGGATTGCCCAGATGACTCTTAATCAGTGACAGGCTTGGGGCATTGACCACGTCTCCAAGAAGCCTATTCGGTGTTTGAGCACTCTCTCCTAAGGAAAGACTTCCTAGTGGCCAGTTTGAACTGCCTTGCAGCACAGCATTGAGCCATTCCCAAACATCCTGTCTCAGGATGCCATGTTGACTGTGCCTGATGATTGCCCTGTTTTTAAAGTGCCTTTCAGTAGTGCTCAGTAAAATCTCTCTAATTTTTCCATAAACTGAGATTAACTAACAGGTCTGTTAATGAAGCATGTCAATATGTGTTGTCATTAGGAATTTAAAGCAGTCTCAAAGCTCACATAAATACAAGCATGATTTTTAGGGATTTTAAATGAATTAAATTAATTTCTGAAGTGCTCTTATAAGAACAAGGTGTTAAAGGTAAGGATTTTTAAAATAAGTTTTTTTTCTTGTCCAGATACAAAATGGAGACGGTAGAAAGAAAAGCTGCTCAGAATATGGAAGGAATTGTAGCATTACATAGGTAAGCAAAACTTAACTCCCATTCTGTAATGATTCACTGGAACATTTGAGTATATTGCAAGTACGGTCTGCAAGACAGAAGAGCAAGTTACTTGTGATGGTTTTAAATTTAAAGATCACTTGTATTCATTACTGTCTGTGGTCTGTCTTAAATTGTCGGTGTGGTTTGTTTGCTTGGTTTTTTAAATACAAGCATTATTTTGTGATACTTTGTGATACTATATTTCTATTTCTTATGTTAAGGGCGGTAAGTGCCAGAGAAGTCTTACTGTTTTCAGTGCTTTTACATGAAAACTAAATAAATGTCTCGAGCTTGACAGGTTAAATAAAAAACAAACCAAATACTGATTTGAAAACAAGAGTTAGCATTGTATAACAGATTTTTCTTTCAAAGTTGTCAAGCTCTTTCTACCTTGCAAGCTACTGCTTTGTAATGGTGGAAATGAGAATAGAACAGCATCCTGGGGATACAGTGTGAGATACAGAGTTCTTACTCTGGAGGCAGAGTTCTTAGTATGGAGGCAGGATAATTGCCTGTATCTCAGGCAATTCTCTATCTTAGGCTATTGTAGGATATTCAGTTTTGTAGATGTCTAAAGAGTTCCTAATTTGTTTCTGTTCTATCTAAAGAAATATCATCTATCTAAAGGAACAGATGTCTTTGCAGTGGTGGTTCTTGAAATTTTAGAATTTTGTGTCATTCCTTCCTTCTTCCCACTCTGATTTTCTCAATAAAGGGGAAAATGGGCTTACCTATTGCTTTCTGGGAGAGGCTCATTCTCAGTATTTCTTTGCTGTACTATGTTGTCTCTCTTTTGTTAATTGATTTGCAGTTTTCCAAGAACTGGAAAGGGAAATAAATGTGCAGGTTGTAAACACTGTACTGTGGAAAACAGGTGATCTTGGAGACAAATCTTCTTCTGGTGAATGACAGTTATCCCACTTTTAGAGCCACTATGGTATCAAAGACTTTTTAAACCTAAGGTCCTTTCCTAGTCTTGACATTTAAATTTCCTTAGTTCATTTAAGGAAATTGTGTGACCTGTACTTTTGGTTTAGGAAACTTAAAAATGGTGAGCTGGAGATTTGTTTAGATTTGGTTTGGGATTTGTGTGGATTTTCTTTCTGTTGATTGGAATTTGCTAATCAAAAATGAAACCTAATCTTGTATTTTGCTTCAAATATATTTGGCATATAAGCTGGGGTTTTTTTCCCCCCCAGGTTTGGTGACTTTGTAGATGTTAGTGAAGGTCCGCATATTCCAAGGACAAGTTTCTGTTTCCAGTATGAGATAACGGCAGCCCATAATCTTCAGACTGACCAGTCTGAGTTCATAAGGAGATTCCAGGGTGTGTCCTTGCCAGTTCATTTGAAGGTAAGTAATCCATTTTGCACAGGTTTTCCTTCTTTAAGTTAGAGCATTTTACCTATGTTTCCATCTTTGTTAGGTGCTTTGCTGGTAGCTAAATGGAATTTGTAGTTGAGTGCCATAGAAAGGGAGGGCCCCTGATGGTGGCTGTGTTAAATATTTAGTGTTTATTTTCCTGAAACTGTTGTGGATGTGCAGTCAGAACTAGAAAAGTTTGCATGAGAGGGCCCATGATGTTATTTTTCCGTAAGGAAAGTGTTGTTTCAGTTGTATAATTCCTGCATAGACACTTCATTCTGCTTGCTTAAGTTGTGCGTGCCAGTCTTCTGACATCAAGGCTACTGGGAGTGGTTAAAAGAGCAGAACTTTGTATTTATACTCCTGATAAGTATACCATTCAAAGAATTTCATGGCACCAAAGTAAAAAGCAGCAACAACAAAAAAAAGTCCTAGCTCTAGTGAGTCTTAAACAAAGGCTTTGCAGAACTGAAGGTGGAGGCAGGAGTCTTTATTCCCATTCCTGTTGACTTACATGATTTTGACCTTGTGGTCTAGCACATGTGCTATTGTCTTAGTTGGAGAAGTTTTCAAGGGTTCCTCAACTCATCTCTTGTGTTCCCTTCCTAAGCATAATTCCCATTTTTGCCAATTAACTCCTCAAGGATTCCACATAGTGGATGAATCATAGAACCGTGGAATAGTTTGGGTTAGAAGGCACCTTAAAGTTCATACAGTTCCAATTTCCCTTCCATGGGCAGGGGCACCTTCCACTGGACCAGGTTGCTCAGAGCTCCATTCAACTTGGCCATGAACACTTCCAGGGATGGGGCATGTGATGGGTAGTAGACATTTATTCAAGCCCCCCACATGAATATGGGCAAATTGGACACCAAAATTTTAAGTTGTTTAAAGCTGAACGTTTGAACTGGGCATTATTATGATTTTGTGCCATCATTTCTATACATTTGTCAGAATCTATTCTATGATAAGATTATTTTTCCCTCTGTTAACATCGTTTAATGACATTTCACACAGGCTCACCACACTGTGTGGCACAACCTGCTGGAAAGATCAAAGAGGCTGGTAAGTCTCACTAGTGGTGAAGTACAGGTTACCAAGTACAAAGGTATGCTCTGATAGAGGACAATTGGAATGATTAAAGGTAGGTAGTATACTCAAGAACATATCTTTAGGAATGGAAATATTCACAGATGAATGGAAATCAGAAATCTAACGCTTGTTTATTAGAGGACATGGTAGTACTGTTTCTGAGGTCTGTTATTAAAAAGCATTGTGCCATTTAAAAAAACATCATATACTATTTGATTGATAGAATTTGTCCAGTTAAAAAATATTTCAAGGTAAATGGAACTATAAAATATTACAGCCCACATATAACCAAATAATCACTATCAAGACATATTTAAACATATAAAGTCTTTGTAAGAATTAAAAAGCAGCTGTTTTAGAGCCTTCTGATCAATAATTTTACTTGTTTGGCAAGAGACAGAAAAAATAGTACTTCATGTCTTCTGAAGCTTGTTAGCCAAGGATATGTTCTGAGCCTGCCCCATGGCATCTTCCCTAAACTTAGTTTGAATATTCTTGTCCTTTAGGTTCTTTAGTTTTGGAGAAGCTAATAGTCTTTGTAGATTGTCCTTTCTTGTTACAGTGACAGTATGAGGGTAGGATTTTAAGGATCAAGGAGAGTGAAATATTTTTTAAAAATATAACAAAATTGATATCTTTCTGCAGGTCACTGAAGAAGAATATTTGGAAGCAGCAGCACAATGTCGTGAGGCAAAAGATGGAACTGAAGAAGGAGAACCTCTATCAATTTAAATTAAGTTGAACCTCTAAATGTACATAATAAAATGTGTATTTCTACATGACTTGGTTGTGCCTCATACAAAAATGTCTTGGGTAATTAGTTTGAATTGTGTGACCTAAATCTTAGATAAGTATAGACACAGGTACACACAAGATGTTTTAGTCCACTTCAAAGGTTTCCTTTAAGAAAAAAAGGGTGGGGGGAGGGAGGGTAATTTTTTATCTGCAATACCTTACAGGTTGCTCCTGTCCTTACCTTGATAACAGTAATTGTGTGTCCATCCATATATTGTTGCCTACTGCAACTGAAAATTGAGACAAATAGTATTTTAAAAAGATGCCCTTAAAGGTATGTAAAGGTGTAATTGCCATTGCTTTACCAATACAAAAATAGTAGAATATAAAAGCCAGAAAGTTCTTGGAGTTTAACAATTTCTTTCTGCTGCACAAGTACTGTTAAAGATAATTTTCCAGAATAATACCAAGAATGTAGTTCATTACTTGCATCCCCAGCATAGTAAGATTTATGCATTTTCTTTCTTTGATATTTAAAAATGGTGACTTTAATTAAATCTCGCAAGTGGGTTTTGTTAGATGATATTTTCTGACATTTTGTATTTTCATCCCTAACTCATTAGAACTGTTCCCATTATACCAGAGTAAATTTTTATTAGTTTTTGAAGTGCAAATATTTTCTCTGAATTTTATCTGAATTACTATTTTCACCATTAACTGCATCATGGTTCCTAAGCAGTTGACGCCACAGTTTTGTGAGAGCAGGTAATAGCTCAGTAAAATACATTTAGGTATAACCTATGTCTTCTCAGGATACTTGGGAAACGGATGGGTTTTTTTTCTCTTGATTAATGTTGCAGAGGACTTTTTATAATGGTATCAGATGCTTACTTTTTTAAAATAAGATTGTTGATTCAAAGTTTATCTTCAAAGTACACGTATGCATTTACACATTCTATATATTTTCATGAAATTGAACTTGCCAGAGTGTACTTCGGCTTTGAACCTGTTGTTCTGGTGCTGTTGAAGAAGCAGGCATTGGTTCTTGTCTTAAGAAACATAAAAATTTGCTGGTTGTGTTGTTTTTTGGGGTTTTGTTGTGGTTTTCTTTTAGTTTTGCTTGGTTGGTTGGTTTTTGTTTTTTGTTTAATGCAGTACTTGTCATCTTTGATTAACCCAAGACTGGTGAAATTTTTCCATCTGAATTTTGGGATCCAATCCAGGCGGTCTGTTTTGAATCTTAAGCTTGTTCTATTAAAACTCATAGAGTCCCCTGATGTCTGCTTGCTATTTGGGGTATCCAGAATTCCTCCTGCATTCCACCAGCTGCAGAGGAAGGTGAGAGTGCTGGTGTCCCTTAGGAATGTACCTTTTTTAATTCTAGCTGCAATTTCAGAGCTTTTCTGAGCTGGGGAGAGGGTTGTGAGTATGTTTTTTGTTTGGTTGGTTGGGTTTTTTTGGGTTTTTTTTGGGGTTTTTTTAGGGTTTTTTTGAGTTTGAGTTTTTTGGTTGGAGGAGCAGGTAAGTCACCCTGCAGGTGAATCCCCACAAAAGAGACTTCTGCAAGTGCATGACTACAGTACAGAAAATGCTGGTGAGGTCTGTAGTAGACCCTTCCCTGGAGGTCGTGCATACAATGGTGGAAGCTCAAACTTCTTCTATAGAACTCTCCACTATCTCACACCTTGACTTCCATGGAGTCCAGAACACAGATCTTCCTTAGGGAGAGATGTAGCTGGAGGATGC
Source organism: Leptocoma aspasia (assembly GCA_013399835.1). Taxonomy (NCBI): domain Eukaryota; kingdom Metazoa; phylum Chordata; class Aves; order Passeriformes; family Nectariniidae; genus Leptocoma; species Leptocoma aspasia. Next base: position 164,043 of record VXAX01000514.1, on the reverse strand, counting down.
CTTTGAGAAGCACCAGGATTCTCACAGAGCATAGCAACAGGTAAGAGAACTGGGCAGTAGTGTTCATTTCTTTCTCACCATAGCAGATTTTGAAATAGGAATGTAGATTCTGATCCAAAATGGGTTCAGAATCATGTGTGCATGGAAGAACACCTGTGTTTTTTAGGGGGGATGGCTCATACAGTATTTTGAGTACTCCCTGCCTGATCTGTATTAAGTGATGGTAGTAGTATTTTTGGTACTGGTTTTGGCACAGCTAGAAAAGTCCTGAACATTTCTTGAATGAGCGTGAGAACAAATGAAAGCAGTGCTCAGTTTCCCTGGCAGCCACAGAGCAGCAGGGAGATGGGACCCTGAGCTCAAGGCCATTTATTTTACCATTGACTGTTTGTGCATAAAATGCTGAAATTGTCTGCTGAGAAGGCTGTTGCAGCAGCGGGGTTTGAGTGATGCTTCCTTTCTCTTTTTGGCTTAGGTTTTCTGAACTTCAGTTGAACTGCGGGGTGATACCAGCCTGGCTGGCTGTTTGAGGCTGTGCTCCGACACATACCTATCACTGTATACCAAACTTAAAGCTATGGGGTTACATAAAATACCAAAATGGGTATGGCAAAGCTCTGACTGTGGATTCTGGATGTTTGTGCACTCTCCTGAATACCCTGGGGCCTGGCTCTATCTTCTCCATTAGAAATTGTCAGAAGACACCATCAATGATCAGTTAAAAAAGAGACAAGAAAGTAGATGTTGTTATTTTCTATACTTGAACATTATAGGAAACTGCAGGCATTAGGAGTGGATAGATGGGCAAAAGACACTGCAGAATTTAGCCAATTCCCCTTCTTGGCTATTTCTTTTTATTAAATTTTTGTGTTTGTAAAAGAGGCAATTTTTACTCAGCAAAAGAACTGCAGAACCAGCTAAAGGTAAGGAAGAATCTAGGAGGACACAATGCTGCAAAGTGAAGATAAGGGAGGGCAGGGTCCCTTAGGCCAATATACATGAGCAGAAGCTGATACTGGCCAGATTCTGATAAGGAACAAATAGGAATTTTTTTTATGGTGAGACACTGGAACGTGTTCTTCAGAGAACTTGTGGGTACCTCAGCCTTGGAAATGTTTGAGGTCAGATTGGATGGAGCTTGGTGCATCCTGATCTAGTGGAAAGTGTATCTGCCTGTGGCGGGGGGGTTGGAACAGGATGATCTTTAAGGTCCCTTTGAACCCAACCCATTCCAGGATTTTATGGTGACAGGGGACAAGGCAGGAACTGAAGCCTTCTACCTTGTTGCACATCTCAGTAGTAGCTTCATGGCTTCTCACATTCAAGTTGTTCCTCCTTCTGCATCTTGTTTGAAAGAGTTGAAACTTTTAATTTTTCCCTTTTGTTTACTGGTCTTATCCAAAAAAAGAAAACCCTGTATTGAGGTTAAAGCTACATGGTGTCTTGATCCTAAGAGGTGGCAGTAGGAGGGTTGAGCAGTTTCAGCTGACATATAACCGAGAAAAATTTTTCAAAAGAAATAGTCTGTATTTCATGTTATAATGGATTTTGGAGCTAGAAAAGGCAATTAGGATATAGTATGACTTATTTCATAATAGAAGGAATTAAATGCTAAGAGTTACCTTTTTCTTACCAGGCAGTAAAAGTCTTCCCTGGGAAATCAAACACACGCAAGTGATGAAAACAATCATCAGTAGATATCAAGTCCTTTCATGACAGCAGCCAGAACAAGTTTCCCTTTCTATTTTAACTTCTGTCCAGGAGTAATCTACTGCTTTTTAGTAACTTATCTAGCACTATTCCACTCAGCACAGTACTTTGTTATATTTGAAGCCAGTGAACTTGCTACATTTATTTTATTAGTTTTTACAGACATAGGAACTTGGTGGCATAAAGGCGTTTGATGGGAAGAGTTGACAGTGGGTATTTCTTGAAGAACACCAACCATCTGAAAATGGTAATGCTATCATGCTGTGGTTTTTCACAAGACTTAACCCCAGTCATGGACAGCATTAACATTTTTTCAGAGTGAAAAGAAAACCTATTATTTTAGTATCTGCTAATACTGCTAATTTAGTATCTGCTAATACTATTAATTGAGTATCTGCTAATATAATATCCACAACCTATGTCTGCTTTTCTGGGGAATCAGCTATGCAGAAAGAATACACATAATTGGTCTAATATTGGATCATATTTATAGTTACTATCTATTTCTTAAGTTTGCAAGTTCCTCACATTTTAAAGACAGAAAGGGAAAGAGTGAGGGAACAAATACTTGATTTTTATGGCATGACTGTGAATCAGGATGGTGAGTGGAAAGATCTGTTTTCCTCCTTAAGACACCTTCTATTGACATGTGTCTATACAGGGTATATGCTCTAGGATCATCTTTGCTTTAGCAAACCAATGCTGCTGAATGTGGCCTCAAGTGGACAGGGAAATCAAATTGAGCTTCGGTGTCATCCAAGATTGTCTCTCGACTCTCCTCTCTTTTACCACAATTTTTTTCCTGCTTTTAAAGCCATTTTCTGTGGGAAGTTAATAGGAGTATGCTTTTCTTTACCAAAATACACTGTACCACTTTGAGAATTCCCTTTCAGAGCTATGGCTCTGACTTCAGAAAGAATAAAAATGGCTTTTCCTTTTGGTGGTTGTGGCCCCCCAGCTGTATGCATCCTGGGGGAGCCACTTAACCTAGAGCCTGATTTGGAAAACATTTATGCCCTGCAGCAGTTCCCTCTGAGTGTAAAAATCACATTCAGTGAGAGCCTTTGTATAGAACACTTTTTAATGAGACTTACTGATTTGTAAGTTTCTGTAGTCTTGAGTGCTCTGTGATCATTCCTTGTACTGGGGATTCATAGGCAGAACACTGATAACAGGAAGAGGTGTTCATATTGATACAGCACAAACAACCATATTTCTTAATTTATGATGAGTACTTTGAGTTTTTTAGTTTTCCCTTTTGTTCTCCCATCAAATTAATGTTTCGTAGCTAAACTATTCCCCAAGCAGATTTAAGTAGAGATAAGAGAGTTTTAAGGACTGGCTCTGTCACTCAGGTTTTGTGACTGAATATTCAGGAACCATTTTGACCTTCCACAAAATAAATGTAACAGTACTTTCCTGTTTCTCTACAGTTTTCTAAGACTTCTTAAAGTTTGAAATGCACAGGTAATCCTAAAGTAAACTAAAGATACTTTCATTTTCTCCTAATGACACATTGACCCATTTCTCCTAAAGAACTGACAATGGAATCTCAAAAAAACATTTTCTGTCAGTTTTTCTCTTACATATAATAAAATTCTATAGAAATTAATAGCAGTTGTACACGGCAAAAGTTTAATCCATCATTTTTCTTTCCTAAATAAAAATGAAGAAATGAAATATTTGTGTAGGAAGTAAAACCAGAAGAGCTAAAAAGTGATGAAGTAAAACCAGAAGAGCTAAAAAGTGATAAAGTAAAACCCAGGTTGTTGCGTTCAAAATGTTACACATTCGACATCCTAGTAAGGACTTGATAATACACAAAGCTGCTATTTTTTTGCTGCTTTTCCAGACTCTATACCTAGCAAGCATTCTAGCAAGCATGCCTGTATGTAGAGCAACTCGTCTCTTTACAGCTGTAGAGCACAGCTTTTTCCCAGCATAGCACTGACTGATTCATGATTTCTGTTTTCCTCCCACAGCAACAGTTTGTTCCATGTGAATTCTGGTAAGAGGCATGGTACAGTGTTAATGCTAATGTGTAGGAGTCAGTCATAGGCAAAACCCCTATCACGATTAGCATTAACAACATACAGCCAACAGAAGAACTCCAGAGACTGGAGTATGAGACATAAAGAACTCAAAGCACTGGGTTTTCCCCTTGACATACCTGAAAAAAAAAAGAAAAAAAAAGAAAAAAAAAATACATATCAAGAAATTATGGCATAGGATGGAGAGCCATTACAGAGGGAATTATTGCACTTAAATACACAGGAACTATCTGCTGTACATTTAAACCCAGTCAAACTTGCAATTCTTTTAGTTAGAGACAACCAGAGAGCACTGAGCAGTGAGTGCATTGTTCTTGCTGTGAGCAGGAAGAATACAGATTGCAGCGTGGTCTTGCTTAATTTTGTATCCCTTTAGATATCAGTTAATGAAGACTTCTAATATAAGCCTAATTCCTCAAAATGTCTTAAACTCTCCAAGAAACAAAACCAAAAATGACTTGATTTATTCTGATTTAACTAAGAAAAAAATGCCTCTCAGGAGAGCTGACTCTTTAACAGGATGTGAGAAACAGAGCTAAAACACAATCATAGTTTCATCAGTATAGGAGGTTGATGATTAGGCAACGAATTTTCCTTTGGATTCTGGTATAAACGAGCAGAAAGAAAAGCTGTTGGACAGATATAGTTGCTGGTCTAGAATCCATATGCAGGGCTCCTACAGTCTTGTACCTACCTCTAACCATTGGTATGAGATTAATGAATATAATTGTCTGTGTTGAACTGTTTGCTAATTGCTTCATAATATTAACCAGTCCATTAACAGATGTTTTGACCATAAAATTAATGTGCTGAATATTTTTGACCCAAGTTAAACACTTTTTTACTTCTTTCAGCCTATTATCAGTTCTCCACTGGAAACAAACAAGGAGGTACAGTTTTGGAAATTAGCAATTTCAAAAATCTGCAAAGAAATCACATAATGAAATAGAAATACACTCAGTAAAAGCAAGAGTAGAGAATCATCATTATATATTAAACTACCTGATGTATTTTTACAATTTTCAGTTACTTACATCAGTAATAAGGGTTGAATTGTTGAGACAGTCTTTCCAAGCAGTTTCAGAAAGGCCTAAGTAAAGCCTGTTTAGTTTTCTGCTAAGTATGTCCTGAATGACATATATTTTTCTTTATCTATCCTTCTGAAATGAAGTATCAGCTCCTGTGCAGAGTTCATAAATAGTTGAATCTTGTTTGTTTTCTCTTTGGTCTCCCAGTAACCACTTAAAAAAAAAAAAACACCTTTCTGTTGTTTAATCAAAAAGTAAGAAGAAAGCCTGTATGAGAAATGAGACATTATATATGAGGCAGTTTTGGAGATCTTTTTGTGTATGTAAATTTAAAGAAACTTATGTACTTTTATAACTTCCTTACTGTTACTAACACATGTTTTAAGAGGAAGTTAAAATGTCATAGTAAGAGTGTGATCTAATTAGAGATTTTAGGGAAATTACCTTTCACTTTGTGCCACTCTAAATGAAACCAGCCTTGTACATAGCTGCAATATGTGAGTGGCAAGCAAAAATTCCAAGGTGAATATAAAATTTTGGTAGTATAGAAATTTCCAAACCTTGGGTTTAAAGTGGTGATTCAGAGCTCTGGTGAGCGTTCAGAGTAAACTCCCACTAAAGCTGGGCACAGAGAGATGTGGTGTAAGATTTGCATTTGTGGGCAGTGAAGTGAAGAGTTTTTAAGCCTGTGATAAACTGTTGTGTGTCTGTTTGTGGTATGTGTATGTGGGGTGAGAGACACAGGCCAGGGGAGGAGGATAAAAGATTCAAATTAAAGTTTTTTTTTTTTTTTTTTTTTTTTCCAGGAAGAAAGCAAACCTGTAATTCCTGTCAATAAAAGATTATTGTCTTACCTAAATTCATTCTGTATTGAACCTTCTTTGAGCAGGACTTTGAATTTGATCTTCAGAGAATTTTTTTAACCTAAATTATTCTTGAATTCAACTATTGTGCTTTTAATGTCTTTAAGTCCCTAAATTCTTATTCACTTGATGTCACCCAGTGGGCAAATGTATGTATGAAGGGCTCAATGCAAAACATCAGTTCCTTTTATGGAAACACTAAATTTGTCTTCATTAAGCTTTGGAAAAGGATCACTTTAGGCAATAGGACAAGGACTTTCAGACCAAAAGCTTCCGTCACCTCCAAGTCTACTGCCCCTAGAGTATTTGTAGAATATGTTTGTTAATTTGCACTACCTTATATGTATTCCAGGTTGCTATTCCTTACGCCATGCTTCCAAACTCTAATTATTTCATGTCTTAAATGGATTTTGCTAAAAAGCAAATGTTTTTATCTGTGGTTTGCAGCAGCCATTTGTGGTTGACAATACTTTTCAGTCTGCCTATGTTCAGTCTTGGAGAAGGGATTGTTTTGAAACTGATCATTTGAATAATTTAATAATTGTTTCTCTAAAGAAGCTGAATGAGTGCTGTACTTGCCCATGCCAATTTCCAACAGTAGTTGGAGCAGTGATAGAAGAGAAACTTTGGGCAGCACTTGGTCTCTGCAGCTTTACTCCAGAGCCAGCCCTTCCTGGCAAAAGCACCAGGCCATAACCACAGATGAGAATTTACTTTGGGGCTTTTCTACTCCCGTGATCTTGGATTTATGTAATGGAATAGTTTTGCTTAGGCTGCTATACTTGCATTTCAGTTTTGGATTTAAAAGCTGCATAGCACCTCCAACACTGCAAACTGTTTGGCTTCTGTGTGCTAAAGGCAGAAATACAAATCATGCTTTATCAGGAATTGGTGAGAAATGACACGTGTTTCCTCTTGCTGAGCCTTTGTAACAGCCTTTTGTACAGCTGTCAGGTTTCCTTTACATGAACAAATACCTGTATTGCTCCCTGCTGTCTTCTCAAACAGCTCTAAAAATGTGGCCTTGACATCAGTGGAAACAGTGATCATCTACCCAGGTTTAAATATAATGAAATAAAATCCCCCGTTATTTCCCTTGCAACATTAATAAAGAAGAAGCTCATAAGATCTGGTGTGACTTTCCTCTTCCCTTTTCCAGCCCTGTCTTTCTTACACTATAATCAGAATAAAACATGTATCCTTTCTATCTTATCTGCTGACCTCTGGTCATTAGGTCCCATCCACTCATCTGTTTCTCTGTTCCTTCATCTGTTGCAGTGACCTCAGATAGGTGTGTGTTTAATTTTCAGACTTCATATCTGCTTTCACTGCTACTGCCTCCATGGAAGCTGTCCAGGTAAAGAGTCAGATTCCCTTCAGAAATATCATCAAAAGTGTAGTTCAAAGTACTTAGTTAAACTGTAACAAATGCTTCTTTCCCCACCTGTACATTTGGACATTTTTGTATGGTATCTCAAGGTTCTGAGGAGACTTACAGTAGTTCACTGAAGGATTAGAAGCATCTAGCTCATTAGTCTGGTTATGTGAATCTTAGCTGGTTTTGCCTCTCCAGTTCCAATTGACCAAATTCTTATTTACTTATTGCCCAACTGGAGGGGCTTCTTTGTCACAAATCTGGAATAAAATTTAACCTTTTGTCCCTGGGATGATAGGAAGAAGACATGCAAGCTTTGGTAGTACTTCCCAATATAATTTTTTTAATGAAAAGCATATGCAGCTTAGGAAAGTAATGCCGACTCTGCAAAATTCAGTAGACAATTTACAAAAATAAAAGGTGTTGTCCAAACAGCAAAAAGAATTTAGAACTTGCCTTTTGGGAAGCCTTATCTGATGATGCTTAGGGTTGTGCTGTCACCTCTACAAAGTCCTTTTCTGGTGAGAGGAAAGGCAGTTCACCAAGGCCAGAAATGTGCAGTGCTCATACATAAGTATGTAAACTCACAGTCATGTTGGAGGAATCAGACTGTGATAGACCCCAAGCCTTATGCTTTGGTAGTGTGAGAGTGTCTTTTGAATCTTTATTGTTCTGCAGTCATGGGAAAACCCATGTTTTGTAAAAAATAAGACCAAAATGGAATGAACCAATTTCAGAGAAGTTTTTAGCTTTGAATAGCAAAAATCTCATTTTGACTGAAAGAGAATTAGAGTTAATACAATTGACAATTCTATGAATGTTTTAATCACCTACAAAAGGCTGTTACATGTGAACAGTATACAACCATCAATTTTCAGATACCCTATTTACATTTTCAGGAGGTTTTTAAGTCTTCTTATCTAATTTCTCAGAAAGTAAAGCTATTATTTTAAAAATATTTAAAAAATACTGAATTCATGTTTTTAAGATACTGGGAGAACTCAAAGGTGTGTATGTAGACAGAAAAAGCTTTTCTCTGCTGAAAACTTTCCTGTGTAATAAACATGCCTCTACTTCGTGGCTCAAGTAGCTGGATAATCTATTTTTTTGTTACTAACTTTCAGCTACTTTGCTTCTCCTTTGTAAATTAAAAATTGCCATATTGAAAAGCTAGTATAATAAATTATTGATCTTAGATATTTGCTGCCAAAATTTGAATCTAGAGCAAATTTTTATCATTGAATAAAACCTTAGAGTTTTTGCCAGGCAGGTATTAATGGTGAGCATGGAGATTCTGTTTTGTTGATGTGATTAGGTATTTCAAGAAAGCTATGTTGAGTTCTTATATCAGCATTTGAATCATGTTCATTTTAAAAAATAATTAAAACAGACCATAGCAAATGATGCAAGTCTAATGGGTATATCTTAAAGAAGGCATTTCTCTGCTGCTTATTTATGAAATGAGGACCAAAACTTGACACATTATCCAAAACTACCTCTTTGGTCAAAATTATAAAAGTTACACAGTTACTTTTCCACACCTCAAAAGGCCTCTGACAAGCTGTAGGCAAGACAGTAACTGCAGATGCATCATGAAACTCTTCCAAGTAGGCAATTGAAATGCTGTAGAAATTCTATTCTATGTTGTATGGTCTTCTGAACTGTTGACCTCAGAACAAAAGGAGGAGTGCATGAGCTTAACAAGCAGCATGCAAGCACCTTTCCTGTGTGCTGTCCCACCAGATAAATGAGGTCACCATGAAGGTGAATTCAAAGACAGCAAGGGGACTGCCTTTGCATTCTCTGGAGGCTGTGTGAGTCTGGATAGCTGGAGGCATATTCCATAAGGATGCCTGCTAGAGTATTTCTGCACGTGTGCAAAGGTTTGAAGTTCAGCCTCCCTGTCCCTTGAGTCCTCGAAGCCCTGCCCTAGGGCCGCCCCCCCCTCCCCGCCTTGGCCCATCTCCTTTAGCACACGAGCTTCTCATTTTTAAAAAAGAGTGCATGCAAAAATAAACAAACACCAAATAACCAAGCTGGAAAACCTACCTGCTATGAGGCAGTGTCTTTGCACAGAGATAGAAGCAAAACCAATGCAGCAAGAAGGCCACAGACTTCCTTTGTTCCATCTCACAGGTTAACCATAATCGCTCAGCTTGGCTTTTTTTTTTTTTTTTCCTTTTAAAGACAGAGAGAGCAAAAGAGAGAGACAGAGAAAGAAGGTAAATGAAAAATGAGGCAGGAGCAGTTGCCACAGAGATGTGTTGGTCTGGCTGGTATCCTCATATCCCTTCAGCGTTTGTTAGGTGAAGAAAGCCCGCTCCAAACAACTTCAGACGCTTTATAAGTCATGAAGGTGACTCATAACTAACCGACTTGCCTTGCTTTTAGTAAATCCCCCGCTTTCCTTTTCTTAGAACAGAGCTTAAAAAAAAAAAAAAAGAAAAAAAAAGGTAGAGAAACCCCAAGGAAACCAGAAAACTCCAGTCAAACTGAGGATTTTTTAAAAATGTACTTTCCTTGCCTCCGACATCTTGACATCAGCCTTTGAATTGAGTAATAATAATAATAATAATAAATGCAAATGATTGTTTAGTGGTGCTGGTACACTTAAACAGGTTGTGGGTATGTTGTGAGAGAGAGAGAGAGAGTTCATGCCAGTATCTTCTGACTGAAGATGGAGTTCACTGTGGTGAGGTGTTTCCTACTTTTGTCTGTATTACTTTTACATCCAGGGCTGTCCTGCATGAACTTTTTGTGTAACAATTAACCCTGGCAGATGTAGGCAGAAAAAAATAAACCTCAAGAAGTATTCACAGCTGTAGCTGGAACAGCTGCAAAACCTCTAAAACTAGGGGCATACTTTAGTGAAATTAGGGTGTATGTGGAAGACTGTAAACCAGTGGGTTGTGGAAACCTGTTACTAAAATTATATAGCATTTTTTAACACCATTGAAAGACCACTGCAGATGACTGAAAAGACAGGTTGGTCTAAATGGACAGGAGATACAGTCCTTAGGTTCTGAACATATTCCCTGAAAAATCCAGTTTATTTTAATTTCCAGCAGCAAAAATGTGGCTGCTACTGCCTGATTTTTCTCAGACACTGAGGTTTGTATCTTTTCAAAATTAATACAGTTTCACTGTGAATACAGGATCTTTTTGCCTTGAGCTTTGGAAGTTCTATGATGTTTTTAATAATATTTTCATTCAGATCTCACTAAGATGGCTGAAATACAATAGTTCAATTTACCAACCACTTAAATATAAGGGAAAAAATTCTGTCAAATCCCATCTTAAACATACTGTTGTTCTTTGTTTTAGGCACGTGATTACAAATCTCTTTATTTTCCTCTGTAAGCCCGTATCAGCTTCTGGTCCTCAGATCTGTACTTCCATGGTTCCATCAGACCCTCACTGCTCATTAACAATGCAATGGGGTTTGGCTTCTATGGTTATAGAGACAAGTTTGAAGCTGTGGCTGGAGCAGTGGTGTTTCCCTGACACATCCCAGGTAAAGCAGCTCTTGTAAACACAAGCAATTTTGTCTGCAAGGCCCCCTGCTCTGGGAACGCTGCTGCCACCCATGCTGCTGGAGGAGAGGAGGGTGGTCAGCTGGGCTGAGCTCTAGTGCTCATGCCTCTGGATTGATGGGAGGCTATGCCAGACACCTCTGTGTGTTCTTCCTGCACCTGTGGCTCGAAACAAGGCTGGATTTCTCTTGGGCACTTACTGAGGAAAAAGAAAAAATCCTGAACTACTTGGTCCTCTTCCCCAATGATCTTCTCCTATGTGGCACTTGATGTAGGGCCAAAACGTGGGGTCAGATTTTATGGGAAGGAATTGTGAGATTAGACACTGAGATTGTTTCCAACCTGATCATATTACAAGACTATTTTTAAATTTTTACCTCAAATTCTTTTTTTTTTTTTACTTGCTTGATTTGCTTGATTTCAGTGTAAATTGCAAACCTATATTCCTAAGGAGATGAGATTTAGGGAATTATTGTGTATGTCTGTGAGCATAGCTGTTGGTCTCCTCTCTCATAACTTGAAATCAGGGATTAATTTGAATACATTTGATGATGAAGGGGTATCTCAAAAATATGAAGCTCCTATAATTTCTGTGAAAACAAATATGAAGATTAGGAAAGACCTTATTAAAATTCACACTTGTGGCAAGGATAGCAATTGGAGTTCAACTCTTATTAAATATCACAATTTTGCAAATCTATAGGCAATAAGATTTTGTTCATTTTAGCACTCAAAAAGTGACCAGGTTTGTAAGGGATTATTTTAAATGCATGAAAACACCACTTGATACATTCATTGATACAGAATTTTGGGTTAAACAACATATAAAATCCTAATGTTGTTAAGAACAATATGCACAGGTAATTTAGCAGGATAACTGTCAACTAGGTATTGATGCCTAATTAGATTTAGACTGTTTAGGGTTCTGTACGTGCATTTGTTTGAAAGCAGGCAGAAAAGAAGCTCCAAATTCCCAGACCACAGATGCTGTGAGGTGGTCTGGTGGCATTCCTGTGGTCTGGGGTGCTGCTGAGGCTGTCCCAAGCTCTCTTCCTGCTCCTCTGGGTTTCACTCCCTAAACTCTATTTTGCACCTTTCAGCAATTATCAACATGGTTCTGCTTGAGTATGGCACAGCATAATTTTCAGGGAGAGGATAAACACCATTTGTATTTTCAGGTGTGTTCATATGATTCCAGTGGCTACTCTGAGGCCCAAAGCAATATCGCCTTGCAAGAATGTAAAAAAACCCTGGAGTTTTTCTAGTTGGCCAGCTTACATAGAAACATAAATCTCCTGGATGACAAGGTAAAGATACTTAGGTTTCCTCTCTTCTGTGAGCAATATATTCATACAAGGAATCGACTCCAGTCCAAAACTTATGGGATTCAAGGTGAGTTTGAGCTGAGTATGACACTGGTCAGACCCATAACACTGAGCACTAACTTCACTTGAGGTAGTGGTTAAGGCTCAAAATAACTTACCNAAAGCGAGCAAAGCCAGCCTAAGCTAAGCAGCAAAAGCAAGCCCAAAAGCCCGCAGCCGGGGGAGGGCCAAGGCTACAGACAAAACAAACTAAGAACATGGGAACAAAGAAAAAAACGATTGGGATACAAAGTATGAAAATGTCCTGTCACCCCAGGACACAGAGACAGGAGCAAATCACAATTTGGGCTCTATTAGAAAATAGACAATGGAGGAGGTAGAAATGCTAGGTTTAATTAAAGTTGCTTAATGACAGGAGTACCATTTTCAAATAGAGTTTCTTCATGAGTAACTGCAGAGCTTTAAAATATGGGTCACTGGAAAAGGTAATAAAAATCAAGATGTAGTAAGCTTCTCTTTTAATAAGCTGCAAATTTTTTCAGACTGAGTAGACTCATCTTCTGCCTTTTGAAATAAGTTTTGTTCCTTAATGAGGGTTTTTCCATTGAAAATTCCAAAATGCTAAAACTTGTCTTTGCAATAAAAGCTGCCTGTAAGTTATTTTCAGTACCCTTTTAATATTTTCATGGATATTTTGATATTTATTAGACAAGATATTTTTGAACAAAAGTTCCTTAAAAATTACCATTTCATTTAGCCAAAAAGTATTCTATATGGTTTAATCAGTTCTCGTCACACTGCGTAGTCTAAAACATCATTTGAGATGGATGTTTGAAGCTTTTTAAAATAATCTTTCCCCATTCTCCTCTATTCCTTTGCCACAGTTTCTGCCACTTCAAGTCGTGCTATCCTGGGTCTTAAAGTAAACTGAGTTGCTTTTACAGGAAAACATGTTTTTCTTGTGGACACCAAAATTCTGCCCAAGTTACTCTTTAAGTGCCTACTACTGTGATAGTGAAATTGTACTGATGAGCCAAAGAGGAGACAGAATGTGATTGCTCAGATCTATCTTCCTTTTCTGGTGCAGCTTTAAAACTGATGAACAGTGCGTTCCCTTTCTTGTTCACCTTCTTGTCCTTGCAATGGAGATGCTGCTTTCTAAATCTGCCACAAAAGCAAGATGTTCTGCAGGGCCTACTTGGAACTTGTCTTTTCTGAGGACCTAGAGCTAGAGCCAGTGCCCCAGGAGGTGCGCAGGCTCAGAAAAACCTTGTGGTCCTTCTCCACTCATGACAAAATGAACAGTGAGAAATCCAGGAGGACATACCAGAACAATAAGTAGGTTGTGCAGATGGCGGAGTGCAGCTTGGAGAGTGTTCCAGTGAAAAAAATGGACATCAGAATTTGAACATGAACTCCAAAGTCCCCATGCCCAAGCCCTGGAACAACACAGCAGTGATGGAGAAAACTGCTTGAAATGCTGCATCCAAAGGAAAACACATTCCTTCTACTTCTTTAAAGGAAAGACTCAGTCCCGGAAAGCAATGAAAACTGGAACTAGTAAGCAGTTTTTAGTACAAGAAGGGAATGGATACTAATGTGAATTGCCCTTGAGATTAACTTTACATGGCAGAATGGGCTATGCTCATAAAATACACTTTTTAATTGCATCCTGGATTAAGTCTAAATCTGACTGAATAAAATTCAGGTATAAATAAAAAGATGTTTTTTAATGCCTAAATGCTCTGTGTAATTTTTAAGTGCTTTGAATTGTATCCAGACATCAAAGAATAATGTTTGCATTTATTTCCTAATGGCATTTTTCCTAACAGAGTCCTCAACTTACAGTTGGACCTTGCATAGTTTCTGGATGTTTTCTTTATTACAGCCTTTCATTCTTAAGGGAGAACCAGACTTTCAGTAATTTTAATTTCTAGCAGACTGTGCTAGAAACTTTATTTTTCGTTATGTTTATCATTCATGCTTTTTCCACTTTGTTTTGAGGAAGGAAGGGACAATATAGGACAGGTAGAAGAGAAATCCCTGCTGGGTTTGGCAGGAGGAAGAAAGAGTGAGGAGAGGGAAGCGCTGTCTGAATAATGAAATAGCAAAAGATGCTTTTGTAGCAGAGTTCAGAAAAGTTGAATTTCCATGTGTCTCCTCGTTAAGAACTTATCGGAGCTTTCCTGTTCAGCTATATAATATAGTCTACAATTGCATTAGGCATTAAAAATATGACTGAGGAAGTTAATAACCCTAAAAGTGTGTTTAGTCAAAGCTGGGACCACAAAAAAATGTAAATAACCTTAAGCAGGGAAGTTTTATGTTTCTACTGCTTTCTTTACCCTTGGTCGGCATGGGACAACATGACTCCAGCTTGGAGAAATTACCTTCACAAACCCCTTAGGTCCCTCACTAAGCTAAAACATCCTGTACGTGTCTTAGTTGGAATCACAGCTAAGCTTCAACTCAAAACTAAAAGAGAATTTTTTCTCTCATCCTAGCCCAACTGTTGCACAGGTGTTTTCACAAAGAAGGGGAAAACAGAAAACTCTGACTGCCTTCACTGTTGTGGAACCTCCTTCTATCTGTAGGCCATTTACTAATGTATGCCTTCCTTGTGTGACATTTGAGAATAAGTACCCTGAGTAGTCAGAACAGTAGTTGTATGATTTTTATACAAGTTACACAGAAAATTGTGTAGGTCACAGATAAATGCCCCCAAGGGCAGACCAGGTATCAAATCCCTCAGCTCTTACTTCCTTCTGAAAAGTCAGAATTAAATTTTTGGGAATCAGAAGAACATTTCTATACATTATTGAACACTTAAGATGAAGAAAACTTCAAGTCTTTGGAATTTTTTTTCAGAAGTTTTATTGTATTTCTGAGGGTTGTAATTGTGGGGTTTTTTGCATAAGCCAGTTTAGTGCTGTGAAAGAAATGGTGGATTCTCTTGTTCCCACCTTTCCCCAGATAAGTAGTTTTAGATGTGAAATTGGACCAAGGGACACCTGGCTTTAAAAATAATCATTAACTGTTTGAACTTACTGAAATATTATTACTATATTCCAAAAGTACATGGTGACATATCCTCAGCAAGAGTGTGGGAAGTAGAACAGCAGTTCAGAAGTTATGAGAATGTAAGACTGAGTACAAAGCAAAAGAATGGCAAGCCTCTTGTTTCCTCACAAGAGAAGAGTTGGCAATATTTTAGGGATCATCTGCAGCTTTTTCTGAGTGCTACTGGAAAGTCAAAAATCCTTTCCCTGAAATAAGACCTATTTTGCCTTTAAAGATGATTCACGTGCTGTTCCTTCATGAGCTGCATCTGTGTTCTCTTTGGTGATTGTGTTTACTCACTTTGACCTATGATCAGATGCAGTGAGACTAGGTTGGTCTTGTAATTGAATTTCCTTCCAACCTGGTGTTATTCAGCGGTTCCAACAGCAGAATTCAGATAGAATATAGCACAGACAAAGGATTTCTTGGAAAAGAATGCAAAACTCACAGGCAGTAGACAAAACATTCTGATAGATGAAGTTAATGATACATATTTTGGGTTTTGAATCTTGAGTTTATGACCTCTGCTCATGTTTTATTATGGTGTAACCTAAGGACCTGTGCCCTGTCTTCTCCCATTTGTACCGCAAATTTTATCCATGTAGATAAAATGGTTTTATACATAGTTCTAAGTGAGTGTCTATTTTGATAAGCCATTATCTGCAGAACATTATGAATCATTAAGAATTCCACAGTGTGAGATATCCTTACAGCTCCAGAATTTCTCTTTGTTTAGGTGTCTAGGAAAATTTAGATAAGGACTATGAATTTGCATTGTTTTATTCACAGCCCCTAATCTCTTGCAGTCTGCTCATCTCTAACCATCTAGCAAAAGACTTCAGCAAGAACTAAATCAGAAATATCTACCATGTGTTCATAATTTAGAGCTAGGTCTGAGCTCATGGCACAGCTCTGTTTCAACAACATACCAGGCTGCCAAATCAAGTAGAAAAACAGATGTTAATTTTCTAGGCTTAGAGAGTATCCTGAAGTTTTGTATGAGAAAAAATATTTTGTAGCTGTTAGAGAAAGCACTGTTGTAAAGAACATGAAAACACCCACAAATATCTTCTGTGGATAAATAAATTACCCAATGAGTAGAACAAAAAGTTCATAAAGGAAAAAAAACCCCTCTCCACAGCCACTGCTATTTCCCACCGAGACTGATTTTTTGTTCTAAGACATGCAAGGTTGCAAGTGTGTAAATATAACATGTACTGAAAGGGTTAATGGAGTTTATTTGCTTCTTTTATACTCACAGGAAAATGACTGAGGTCAATTTCCTGTAGGATAGAGAGCTGTATCACACCATGAAACACTCAGCTGACAGTTTTATGGCAAGAAATGGAAGGAGCAGCTCTGTGAGATCTTCAAAGAGAATAATGTGGGTGGGGAATTTTTACAAGCTACACATGAGTTCAAAAATTTCTGAAGAAGTCAGTCTTCAATCAATGATTTTTCTTTCTGTAAAGTACATGGGATTTTGTGCTTTTTTCTCCGTGGTGAATATTTCCTTCCCAGGATACTCTTAATGACAACATTGGTTGGTACTACAGAGACATGAGTTTAATGAAAGAAAAAAGACTGCCTGGTAATACGGTAGTCTCTCTGACTTTTGTGTCAGAGAGAGAGAGGGATGTTGAATGAAAAATTACATGTTTAGATGTATTCTATGCTTTTCTGTGTTCCTAGGAAAACTGAATAACTTTATCAATTGCTCCACAATTGTATTTTCTCTTTAAATGTTAGTAAGGTGTATTAATAAACATCAATAACATTTATTAATGAAGTAGCAGTAGCAATAGTAAGAACAACAACAAACAATTTAAAAACTCATTTGCTGAATCAGTCATTAAAAATTTTCATTAGATACAAGCACTCTGGATTCAAGAAATGGGTGAATAGGTAACTAAAACAAAAGCAACACATAAACAAGTGGAGAGGGTTTTCAGAGAGGTAACACACCTCTGAGAAATATTTTTAGGCAGGAGAATGTCACAAAGTCGTAGCTGGGAGCAGAAACTCATTGGGCAGGGAAGATGTTGCTATAACCAATATCACTATAACTACATTTCTATTTAGCATTTTAGAAGAAAGGAAAAATGGGGTCTACCTTTTCCAGGCTGGCACCCTGGAAGCTCATGGCTGCAGGGAGGAGAGGGTGTTTCAATGCCATGAGGAGCTCTAGGGCTCCTAATCACAGCCTGCTCTAAGTGGCAGTGGCATAACTAGAATAATCAAGCCTTGACGGTATAACAGCATGTGGTGCCAGCATCAGATTGCCTTGGGAAACCAACTAGTAATTATGTACCTAAAAATCATGTTATTACATCACATCTAACATGACCTTCAAGGAGAGGCAGTGGTCTTCAGTGGGACCATCATTTTTTTTTTGAGTCACAGCCTCAACAGATTTCTTCTGTGTTGGAGGGAGGGATAATGTGATATGTCTCTCTTGTTAGAAAGAGAGCAACAAAACCCTTCACTTAGAAAAGTTACAGCTGCATGTACCAGCATGGTCTCTTTAAAAAAGGACATGGTAGCACTGAAGACTGTGAGATGAGAGCCCTTCCTCACACAGCCAGTCATGTGTTGGGTTAAACACTTGTATCTGTTAATGGTAGGATCTAGATCATCTACATTTCGGGAAGTAGAGAAAAACAAATTGAAATACCACAGACGAGAGCTTGCCTCAACACATAGGAGCAAACACATATGAGCAGGGAAGTAGCATTATACCTATTAAACTGGCTGACAGTGTGACAGTGTAGCAGAGTCTATCTATCTATCTATCTATCTATCTATCTATCTATCTATCTATCTATCTATCTATCTATCTATCTATCTATCTACTTCCATGTAGGTTGTAGTTCTATGAATATTCCAGTATTTCAAGCTACCTCAGCCTAAGAATGGCTAACCTGGACACATAGGTCACTGCATGAAAATAAAGTGGAAGTGAGATTCCTCAAAGGTAATGCAGTTGAAGGCCTGGGCTAATCAGTGGCTGCTTCTAGCAGCCATCAAATTGTGGGCAGATATTTAAACCCAGAGACTATCTGGCACACAGGAGTTGTTGATCCCTGCTATGAAGTGGAAAGCCCAGGAGAATGGCTGGCTTCAGTAGAGACTTCATAAAACTGCATAGCAGGGCACAGCAGTGACCAAGGTTCCAGCTCCTTCAGAACTGCTAGAGTTTTTGCTAAGGCGTCTTAAAAGTCCTACTTTAATTCAGGGCAGTTTGGTCCTGAGGCTTTAATTTAGGGCAGTTTGGTCCTGAGGCAGTCCTAGTCTGGGGCCAGAAGCCTTAGTGAGCAGAGCTCACAGGGAGAGATGAGGTGGCAGGAAACCAGGGGAAATGCTGCTCCCTACTTAGTAAAAGTCTTTTGAAACAGAAATGTTTCCATGAGGCCTATGGTCATCATAAAATTGTACTATGTTGCTGGATTCTTGACCGACTATATGTGATGTCTCCAAGTGCAAAAGCTTTGGTCAGAAGCAAAATGCCAGCATATTGAGTTAGAAGTGGTAAAACAATTTTTTTCCTGTTCCTTCATGTATTCTCCATTTTAGGATAATTTTTTCACTTTCTTTGTGTGCAGCCATGAGGGCTTGCAAGCTTCCCTGAGTGAAAACTGGAACTGTGATGTTACTGCAGAATTCTTGAGTCTGAGTTTGCTAAGGAAAACACTGAATAACCCAACACTTCAGTGCTGTGCTCTGCCCAGAGAAATGTAGCCACTGCACAACCTCGTTCTTTTAGCCTGTGCTCCTTTACCCTGCATTTTCCTATCCTGCAGGAAGAACAGGTGGCAGACTAGAACAAGGAAGATCTGGTATCAGCCAGAACGTTCACCTCTGTCATTTCAGCTCCATGCAGTAGCTATCAACTACCAAACACAAGTGAAACTTAGTGGGACATAGTCCCTTCTAATAATTTAAAACATCAGACAACTGTGCTGCTGTGCATTGGATGCTACAAAGAGATATATTGCTATGAATTTCCAGTTTTCAGCATGCAAAAGAGCACTTATTTGGCCAGAAAGTTTTCTGCCAAAGTAGAGCTGGTGAGATGGAAAGGGATGATCTAGTTGGGAGAGATGAGACAGATCACTATTTGTAAAACCCCTCAACCCAAGGGAACATAGTTTGAGATGAAGAAGCTGGTTGCAAGTAAAAGTCCATTCCTCCTAGGACATGTAAAGACCTTGCTCAGTCTGCCCTGGAGGTTGAATGTAATCATTATAAGTGTGTACATTAACATGGATTTATCTCTTCTGTCTCCACCCCAGCCCATGGTGGCCTTTGCTGTAGGTCCTCAGATGACTGTGGGCACTTCTCAGAATGCTAAATGTGTCGATTTTCAGGAAAAATAAGACAACATCAGACGGAGGATCAGTAGATCTGTAAATTAATTTATGATTCCAGAAAATGTACAAGGTTACAACTCACCGACACACATGCACATAGACTTCTTGCCCAAGATCCTAAAACCCCTTTCTATAGGGTGCATCTACATTCTAGCATAAAAAGAAAACCTTCAGGTATTAAATGTTACATGTTTCTCTGAAATTTCAGCCTTTGAAAGATGAATATTTATAAAGCACAGCCTGAAACTAATAACAAGAAGTGTGTCTAGTATTTTCTTGCCCTCCACATACATATCCTCTTTTCCAAGTGACTTAGCTTCATGCACAAAATTTGAATTTCTGAAGTGACTCATGAAATGCATGCAGGCTCTGTTTATGACTTCTTCACCTTCTTAAACAAAGAATGCCAAACCACTGAACGTTAGGAAGCATTCCTACCTCATTTCTTAGAAGTTTTTGCTGTTCCCCTTTCTAATGAAGGCTGCCGTTACAGTCATATGTCAAGAATGATTCATATAACACAAAATAAGTTTACATATGCCTTTGTGTACTTTCACTTATTCATAAACTTACACACTCGTTCTTGTTTTAGATTTTATTTAAATCCTGTATAAGGATGTGTGTTCATTTACTTACAGACACACCATTTATCATATTGCATAGACTTTTGTGCATAACATATGTTGCCTAGGCCCTTGGATGCTTTATTTTTGAAAAAAACCCCAGACATTTAAAAAAGAATTCTAAAAACTATCTTGTCCAGATACATGTATTTTTGTCTCCTGTATGTCATACTACGGGTAAATGGCTTTATTTTACATTTACTGCTGTCCTAATTTTACCGGTTTAAGTAATTGATAGCCATTTGTATAGTAGTTTGTTTGCGCTATTGCAGGACATGGTGATCTTACAGATTTCCAGATGTTTGCCAACGCAGGCTACTGGATATTTCAAAATCCCAATAAAAGATGCCTAGGGCAGAGTTTAACTATTTCATATGAAAACTAGAACCAAGGAGGTCTGGATGCATGGAAAAGGTCAGTTTCTGCTCAAGATTTACTGCACATGCAGGTGAACAAGTAGGTTAATGGAGTCCTTTGTTGCCAGGGATGTTCCAGGGACAATAATTTTAATAGACTTGGTACTGCGTACAGGTGCAGGGTGATTCTGAAGTCCCTCTGAGCTTGAATGCAAGCAGGTTTAGGTCATTGACAAGGGATTAATCTCGTGAGATGGACCTTAATGATATTGATATCTGTGTCTATTAGTTGGATTCTCTGTACAGTCTGTAAGTGGGAAGAAACATACTTTTTTGGACACAGTTCATCTGGCCTGGTTTAGATTTCTACTTTAGATGGAGATGATTTGTAATCTAGAAGATTTATTTATCTCCATGACTATGCAGAAAATGTATACATTTACCTTAGAGGCTCAGGTCTACTTATGCTAGACACTACATTTTTTTAGATGAATCCTATTCTTGGAGCCCAGGCCAAGTCATAGATTAACCAGAAAAGCCCACGGAAGTGCACTAATCTCAGCATCCTCCTGAAGCAGGGAGTTATATAGGTATAGTAATTGAGATCCAGTGTTGTTTACCAACTTTAGCAACATGAACACAATTCCAAACTTTTTGTAGAGTTATTTTAAAAGATTTCAGGGATGTATTTACAAAATCGATTTATTTTAAACATATGATGTTGCAGATGAATACATGAATTTATGGTAACATGATCCAAATAAGTCACTAAGATTCCACAATTAAAAAGTAAAGAAAACATCTGAAATCCCTTTATGAAAGCTACTACATGGACTTTATCAATTTGTGTTTTTATCTACAGCTGGCTCAAACAAATCATCTGAGTAAATGCACCTGTAATGACCTCTATTTGCCAAAGGCTGTAAGGAGAGAGGCTGGACACCTGGCATGGTGAGGGCTTTCTTGGCAGGTAGTGATTGCAGTTAACTGATTAGCTTCTTATCTACGGAGTGCAACGCAAGAACATTTCTCTTGGTCTAAACATCAGAACTTTCTGTGGATATTTATATGCAAAAGTCCAAATTATGATAACCATATTTGACTTGTTAAAGGCTTGTCATATTCAGATTATCAGATTTGTTTGGAGTTAGTAGACTGGATTTACTGCCCACTTTTCTGTTGTCATAATCTAGCAATGCCACAGACATAAAAGGATGGATAGGGAAGGAATTTCCTCACAGCTTTGCAGAAGTACATATTATACCTTTATTTAGATGTGCCACTAAGGACCTCATCTGATGTTGCATTCCTACCGCCTGTTAAAATAGGTAAGACAATACACATGGGTATTGAGTACAGGGAATAATTTTTCTTACATTCTGAGCTGTAAACAAAGGTTACTCCATACCCCACAGCTCAGAGCACTGTGCTACGAAAGCAGCTGCACCACTTGAGTGTTTCTGGCACTGTATGCTCCTGAAAGGTTCTGTTGCTCCTGTCTTTCAAACAGGAAATGCCACTCAATTTTATCAGACTTTTAAAAACAGGACTGTGTTTTAGCCACAACATTTGTTCTATGAAACAAAACTACTATATTCAGACTGACTTCTGAGGCATGCACATGCACAGGGAGAAAAAAAGTAATTATTTTTTGAAGAAAAGTCTAACTTGGATTTCAGCAAAAGTTAGAATCAAAGACTCATAGAATATTCTGAGTTAGAAGGGGTCCATCAGGATGATTGAATCCATCTCCTGGCTCTGCACAGGCTACGCCAAGAATCTCACCATGTGCCCAATAGCGTTGTCCAAAGGCTTCTGGAACTTAGTCAGGTTTGGTGCTGTGACCATTTCCCTGAGGAGCCAGTTTCAGTGCCTAATTACCCTCTGGATGAAGAACCTTTTCCTCATATCCAACCTACACCTTCCCTGATTCAGCTCCAGTCATTTTTTGAGTTCTGCAACTGGTCACGAGAGTGAAGAGATTAGCTTGTGGGGTAGGGTGATCTAGAAGGACTTGAAAAAGGAAAGATGCTTCATTCCCATCAATTACATCAAGGGAAATCTGGGATGCTTGGTTCCATCTGTGGGGTAGGCTACTAAGAAAGGTAATTTGTCCATTAAATACCAAACACATGTGTGATATTTAATTTAAAACCACAACAATAAAATTTTTGGGTTGGCATACATACTCCCACTTACTTTTCAAAAGCAGTATGAGTTTTCCAGACTTTTCCTTTGGAACAGATTTGCTAAGAAACTATAAAATAAAGCTAAATAGAAAGAAATGTATTATCATCTGGAATATATAATTAAATTTAACACTGATGGAGTAGGAAGCCAATTTTCTTGCAGGATATAACATGGCATTAACAACAAACAGTGGTTACTCATTAGTTGAGTGGATTCCTAAAAATAGTTGGTTATTCAAACACATATTAACTTTCTTGTTGATCTTAATACTGAAGCCCGTAGGACATGTACCATAAGAATAGCAGGTTTTATTTTGTCTGAATATTATGTAAAATTAATAAAGATTGACTGGAGAGAATGAATGGATTTATTAATGCTGTTCCTACATATATATCATAATGTTGTATCTATTTAAGACTCTCACTTGCTTCACTGTGACTTTGGAAAAAGCTGGATCCAAATATATGACAACAGAAAATACGAACTATTTCTAAGAACAAAGAGTTCATATATATATATATGATATGTATATATACATGCACTTACTCAGAGACACTGTGAAAAGTTACTGTTAAATTCAATAGAAAATCTGGTGTAATCCTATTTTTTTGTCACATGCAACTGTTACTTATTTTTGATTTTCCAATGTCTCAACAGCTAGAGAAATGATATGCAGACAGATTTCTCTGTTTGAAGTAGAAAATATCATCTGGTTGTTTTTTTTTTAATTTTAATAAAATTTGTAACTCAAGTAATATCTTTTATTCAAAATTAAAAATCAGGTCCCAGAATGACAAACTAGTCTAAACGGAAAGAGTATGGAGTCTTACACAAGTGTCACTTCTTCATGTTTCTGTTCAAGAAATGAATCTGATTTTTGTAGTGGCCTGCAGTCATTTTAAGCTAAGAGTCTCACCAGTGTGGGGATAGTTTGATAATTCTTTTGGGAATGTTACAAGAAAATCTAAAACCTCTTGCTTTTACACCTTTCATGCTGAAACTTTGTGTGTTAATATGCAATTACTCAGGGTTCTTACCAGCCACGGGGGAAGAGTGCGCTCCCAAACTTGTCTTCTGCTCTCAGAGAGGACAAAATTATGCCTTCCCTTCATTTCTCCTGGTCTAAAGGCCCACTATAGTGGTTTTGTGCATAGAAGTGAGAACTGCTCTGTTCAACATGTTAGAAGACAGTGCATCTATTCTCTTTTTGTCAAGCATTAAGTGTAGTAAAAATAATGATACCTGTTCTCACTACTTTTTTTTTATTAGTTCACTATAAATTTCTTAAATACACTTCAAATTATTTTATTCCAGGAACATGTCCAGATAAAATAATAGGTATTTCAGCAATATTCAGTGTGTGTGTAGTTCTCAACACCACATGAAGTGTCCTACATCTCAATTTCATTCCTAGTGCCCTACTCAGCAACCTGCTTCTTAGAAAAATATTTTAATGAGCTTTGGAAACTTTCCTGTAGTCATAGAAATCCTGATTACAGTGCTTGGCTTCATGTGAAAGAGGAATTTCAGCAAACGTAATGAGACTATTCAAAAGTTTAAGGTAGACGAAATCTGTTTGTAGGATCAGAACCTGAATTTCTGCAGGATCCATGGGGATCACTGTGATGCACAGGAGAAGACAGTGAAATGATTTTTTAGATCCCTTGTAACAAACTCTTTAGAAAGGCTATTACCTAAAGAACGTTTACATCTCATTTTTGGATGGTAATCTGTTTCCTTCTTGGGACCTACACCTGTAATGAGTCTTTTTTTTTTGTTATTTTAAGGCCACTAAATCACAGATGGAGAGAGAAGGCGGTGAAAGGACTATTATTTCCTTTGGATAACTACATGCCATTAAGTTCCCTTATAATTCCAGCTGTTTCTTGCATCCCAGGGTGGAGTTGTTTTACTGCGTGATGTATATGAATACTGTTCAGTGATCATTCTGACTCATTATATGTTTTCATCTCTTGAAATCTGCTTATGTTAATTTTTGCAGATCTTCATGCTTTTGCCACAAAGAGAAAAAAATCTAAATCAAGTTTGCCACCAAACTATAGGCAAAAATTTAAAAAGAATTATTAATTTTGTATATATTTATGAATAAATGTATCCCTTTGCTATTACTGCAGTCTTAGAGCTATGATGAAGCAACATGGCTTACACAGAGCAGACTTAAAATACATACAGAATAATGGCAAATGAAAGCTTTGACTTAAAAAGCAACATGTTTTTTAGTGATTTTAAGACCAAAGTGTCTGGAACAACATCTCTAGTTTTGGCTAGAGCGGGTTGAACCACTGCTATGATTCATCCTGGCAATTCTCAGTTGATTTTATAAATTGAATGGGGATTCCCACTGAACAAGGGTAATTCTAAAAGAGTGCTTGAAAGTGAATTTCTGCATTTCAGCAGATTTATGATCTCAGCCCTGTTGTGAAGATCAAGACTTTATCATCCTACATGTACATCTGCTGATGTGTTCACTCTGACACTCACTCTACCTAAACCTGGTGGGGGGCACTGAAGTGTGCAGTGAGGGGGCATGGTACCATTTCCATGTAAGAGTTGACTTCTTACTTTCATACTGTTTTCCTCACTGTCTATACCTTCTTTTACTTTTCCAAAAATCTTCATCAGAAACAATAAAGAAAAACTCTTTTTGATCTCACTCCTCTTGGCTTCCTGAGTTTTTTATCCAAGACACTTTCAGTCATTTACCAGCTGTCCTGGTTAACCCAGACAGGTCTCAGTTGACTGGAAATTGGCAAATATGTCATTTATCTACAAGAAGGGCTGAAAGGCATATAGGGGCAACTACAGGGCTGTCAGCTTGACCTCAGTGCTGGGGAAGGTCATGGACCAGACCATCTTGAGTGCAATCACACAGCATGTGCAGGACAACCAGGAGATCAGACCCAGCCAGCACCGTTTGTGAAAGGCAGGTCCTGCCTGACCAATCCACCTTCTATGAGAAGGTGACCTGCTTAGTAAATGAAGGAAAGGATGAGGATGTTGTCTTACCTGGACTGTAATAAAGCTTTTGACACCATTTCCCACAGCATTTTCCTGGAGAACCTGGCTGCCCATGGCTTGGACAGGTGTATTCTTCACTGAGCTAAAAACTGTTTGGATGGCCAGGCCCAGACAGTGGTGGTGAAGGGAGACAAATCCAGTTGGCTGCTGGTCACAAGTGGTGTCCCCAGGGCTCAATATTGAGGAAAACCCTGTTTCACCTCTTTATCAGTGATTTG
Organism: Leptocoma aspasia; assembly: GCA_013399835.1. Classification (NCBI taxonomy): domain Eukaryota; kingdom Metazoa; phylum Chordata; class Aves; order Passeriformes; family Nectariniidae; genus Leptocoma; species Leptocoma aspasia. The sequence continues at coordinate 138,302 of VXAX01000514.1, read as the reverse complement.
GATGAGGGGATCGAGTGCACCCTCAGTCAGTTGTAGATGACACCTAGCTGGGCAGGAGTGTTGATCTGCTGGAGGGCAGGAAGGGTCTGCAGAGGGATCAGACTAGATCAACGGACTGAGGCCATTGTTCTGAGGTTCAACCAGGCCAATTACCAGATCCCGCCCTTAGTTCACAAGAACCCCAGGCAGTGTCACAGGCTGGGGACAGAGTGGCTGGAAAGCAGGAAAAGGACCTGGGGGTGCTGGTTACAGCAGGTGAACATAAGCCCAGGTGTGCTTAGGTGGCCAAGGTACCCAATGTCATCCTAGCCTGTATCAGTGATAGTGTGGCAACAGGACCAGGGCAGTGATTGTCTCTCTGTGCTAGGCACTGGTGAGGCCACATCTTGAATCCTGTATTCCATTTTGCACCCCTTGCTACAAAGAAAGACATTGAGGGGCTAGAGTGTGTCCAGAGAAGGGCAACAGAGCTGGGGAAAGGTCTGGAGCACAAGTCTGATGAGGAGCAGATGAGGGGGCTAAGGGCACTCAGCCTGGAGAAAAGGAGAGCTGGGGGAAACCTTCTCACCTCTACAACCCCCTGACAGAATGGTGTAGCCATGAGAGGATTGGGCTCTTTTCCCAGGTAACAAGTGACAGGACAAGAGTTGTGCCAGGAGAGATTTAGGTTGCATTCTGGGAAAATACTCTTCATTGAAAGAAGAAATCAAGCACTAGAAGAAGTGTTTAAGTCACCATCCCTAGAGGTGTTTGAAAGACACATAAATGTGGCACTCCAGGACATGGATTAGCAGTGAACATGGTAATGCTGGGCTTACTCAATGATCTTGGAAGTCTTTTCCAACCTAAAGGATTTTATGACTCTGTGTATTTCCCTCTGCTGTGAACATTTCAGTGACTATGAAGACTGCCAAAACTGTCTCTGGAAATTTGGTTTCTGAAGAATTTCCAGAATTCAACAAACGTGTGTATTCTAGAGGAGACACATTAAGAAGTAGAAAGCAATCAAAATAGTGCTGTTTAAAGCAGTATTTGTGACTGACATTCTAGCACTTTTAATATGGCGCTATTTTTTTGGTTCCAAGAAGTAAATTAGGACATTACTGCTAAAAGCTAAAAGCAGATAATGTGTTTCTTAAATGCAGAACAGATGACATTTCATTGAAAAGCTGAATCTCAGCAGATGAACTTGTGTGCTGCAATCTTAATCTGTTGATAAACCAAACTGAAAATCTGGATGGTCATGAAGCATGTTAAAGCACATATGCTTCCTGTTTTGTCTCTGTATCTACTTTTCCTCAAACTCCCCCAAACACTGAGTCTCATCCTGAAGTACAGCTGAAACACTTCTACAGTGACTCTTTGCATGTGGAAGCCCTTAGTGTAGACATAACTGATAAAATGGTGAGAAGAATGGTTGTTCTGGGAAAATATTCCAGGCACATTTCAACTCAACCTTTGCTTCAAGGTGACTATTTAGACCTGGAGATGAAAATTTGTTGATGATGTTCCAGGTTATAGCAGAAAGATTAGCATCAAGTTTCTCAGTTTGTCTTGAGGAGTTTTTTACTTTCTTCCATCTAGAGCATGGGTAGGCATGTTAACCTCTCTGCTAGGAATGGAAAAACAATTACAATAATTGTGTGTCCTTGGCTTTCAAAGGACTTTTATATAGGTGATAGTAATTTGGTTTAGATTATTGTTGCTAAAGATGTATTTGCTTTATTTTGCTCCTTCAAAAAACCAAATAATGGACATCTAAAACTATGGCATATGGGTTTAACCTATGCTACCACATGGCAGGCTGTTTCATTCCCTGCAGAGACTGTTTCATTCAGGAAGGAAAGTATTTTAGTGATCTCATTGAATACAATAAGGAAGATGACTGACTTCCTTTAACTTTTTCTTGAAGACATTGGATGAGATACTTCTGACAGCAGCTGCTAGATCTGCTGCACCCAGCTGTGTTGGAAAAGAGTCAAAGCAATGAGATAATAAAACACAAAATACTTAGTGTACAGCTTTTGTAGGAACAAGCATAACTCCTTGTACTGCTTTAAGGGCCCTGTTCTTCAGGAAGTGTTGCCTTTGTCTTCTGTCAACTATCCATGAGATTTAGTATCTGGGGAAATGTCAGCACGTGCTCTACAGGACAGTCATGCAGGGGATCACCTCCTACTCCACACCCCTGAAAGTGCAAATGGTGGCAAAAGGGAGTCATGGGGTCTACAGGCACAGGTCTATTGTCTACAGGTCTATTTGTTGGAGCTGATTTGTGCCTGGGGCAGCCATTTGAAATGAGAGAGCAAGTTTGACGTGGCCTTAAAGTCATTCACTGTTCTCTTTGTAAAGCTTTAGAAAACAGGTGATACTAAAAAAGTCTGCAGGAGGGTAGGCACATCACAAAAGGAATCTAGGGAGTTATAGACTCATATCTTTTATTACCAAAAAATACTGAGACAAATAATGAAACAAGGAATTTATAAACCCCTACAAGTATCGATTCATCAAGGACAAATTGTGTCAAGCAGTTTCATTCATGAAGGGGAACTTGGTTTTGTGCTAGGAAAGATGCTTGATTTTACATCTTTTGACACTTTCTTACATGACATTGTCATAAGTAAACTGTAGAAAAATTAACAAAATGAAACTGCTGTAGAGTACAAAACTGTTTGGAAAATTGTTCTTACAAAGTATCAATTACTGATTCTTTACCAGAAGAGGAGAATAAATTTTCATTAGTGTCCATGATGAAGAAATAGGGAGCATGACTTAAATTTACAGGTGACACGAACGACACTAGAAGATAGCATTAAAATTCAAAGTGTTCCTGGTAAACTTGAGAAAAAAATATAGAAAATGGTGCTATACAATAAAGACAAATGCCAGGTTGTGCCTTGAAGGTCAACTTTCTGGTATATTTACCATGTGTTCATCAACCAGAGTATTTCTTTCAATCCTCATGCTACACTAACAATACAGAACAATTGGAGAAGATTTTAAAATGAACAGCAAGAATAGTCCACCTCCTAAAACATGAGACCTACAAGGAAATCTTGATGGATCTGTAGTTGTTTAATTAGGAAGGAAATGAGAGTGGTAGCAATTCATCAGTTTTGAAAACCAGAAGAAAGAGGAAAAAAATAATCTGTTCTTTTTGTTCTTGATTGTTAAAATAAGAAATAATAGACTCTGAGATAGAAGAAATAAGAGATTCTGATGTAAAGTCTTTGAGTTAAGAAGCCTACACAAAACCCTAAATAATTTCCAACAGGGCACGTATCTTAGGCTTATGCCTTATATAAAGCCATTACTTGAGATTTTTCAGATCAGCTGTTAGGAACAGCAGCAGTTCTACAGCTTTTGGGGCAGGTCAATAGACCAGATGGTGTCTTTAAACCTATTCCTCTCCTGGTTTCTGTGATTCTGTGATACAGCTTTTGATAGACAAATCAAAAGTTGCTGCTTATAGAAGTATTAGTCTTGAATTCAAAAACTGTTTTTTGCTCTTCCGGTGTCTCTTTGGTTAGAAATGACTGTTTCTGTCTTGCTCTAGCTGGGGACAATCATGCCAATATTTAGCTTGTATTTATGTACTGATAAAAACAAGAACCCATAGCCTGGCATGGCTGTATTCTTTCTGACTCAAGGGCCTTATGTGCCCTAATAAGCCATAAACCCCCTGACCAGCCTCACCTGTGGCTTTTACCCACACTTGTGGCTCCAGGAGCTCTGTATAAGATCAGCCCTGAGCCTTCTCTCCCTGGTTGAGCTGGGATCCTCAGCTCTGGTACAGCTATGCCTTGGCCTCTCTACAAAGCCCTTTGAGCTGGGGGACCACATGCTGTGGAAGGCAAATTTTTCATAGCACAAATAAGTACTGTGGATGAATATCAGGACAGCAATAATTTCTATTTAGACAGGCAATACGCGTGGTTTTGATTCACCTCTTCTAAGTGTCAACCTGTGAAGTACTCATTTTTATGTGACAATTTTGACCTTTTGCTTATGCCATGCCTATCATGAGGGTCCTGAAGTATTTCACAAAATGAAGGGGGCAAAAAGGGACACATAGAATAAAAACCTTAACATGGAGAATGTATTTTAGATTATAAATTTCCCAATCATGTCAGGACTTCAAAAATGCTTTTTTTTTCCTACAAATGACATCAGCTTGGAAATAACCTATGACTTCTCTGGATAGAAGATATTAGTACAGACTCTTGATTGTAGAATTAATCAGATTTTTCACTTCTGTTATGCATAACCTTGATAGTACAGACAAAGTGAAAAACTTTGAACTACAAGATTAAATAACAAGTTATGTATGTAAGGGAGACACTAAATTAGCATTTAAAAGCATAGGCATTAAATTCCTGAAGGAAAACAGAAAAACTGCAAATAAAAAATGAAGCAATGTAGTTGTATTGTGAATTTTAGTGTAGTACTCTTCAAGGTCCTTATTTAACTTGGATGTATATGCTTACTATTTTTTCACTCTTTAATCTTGTTTGTGCTGAAACTAAAACAATTAACACTGACATCTAGTAGACATATAATGTTTATATGCTTATTTTTTTAAAGAAGTCTTGAAGAAATTAGGAACAGAAATAATGAAAAAACCCTAACACTTTCTATATCCAAACGTTCCCTTTCCACGTCTTGGAAAATATTACTTGAGTTTTGTTTTCCTCCTCCTTTTAAGTTTTGGGGTTTTTTTTTCACTTATAACCTCCTGACTGTAAAAGAAACCAAAAACTCACAGGAACTGGAAAAAAAAAAAACAAAAACAAACAACCCTTTGAGATTTACCAGCTCTACTTCAAAGAATGACGGAACAATGGAGAAGCTAGGAAAAAGCTGTCTTTAAGGGCTTTCCAAGGAAAGTTACATCAATCTTTATGAAGACAGAAAGTGGCAATATTTGGGTTTTCAGGTACATTTTAGTGCTCAACTACTTATTAGTGTTTGGTGAATTTCTGATCATCCTGGAATGACTAAAAGTGCAGAATTAAGAAGCATCTGGCACTTGTCAGAGCTCTGCCTCTTGTATCAAACTGTTAATGTACAATCCATTTACAGTAAAATGTTGCAGATACTTTTTTGATATTACAGAAAGAATAAAATTGTAAAATATTATATAAAATTTCAATACTGTAGTAGAAATGATGTTCAAGAAGATGACACTGATCACTGATGAACAGTAACAAACAAATGGGAATGTCCTGATCAGTGAAGAAATGTATTAGGTTTCATTGAGTGTGGCTGTCTAACAGATATCTGGTTGCACTAAGACTTATTTTTACCTAGTTTATTAATGTGGTGTTTTTTTCTAAAAATAATAGTAAAGATAGTTCCTAGCAGTTGTTGATTCAGCCTTACTTTCTTACAGACCTATATTAAGATGCAATTAATTACCCTGTGGATGTGACTGTATGACACAAATTTTCTATCAATAAATGCTCATTGGACTCTTGGACAACTATTACTGCATAACTTTTAATCTGCATTTCTTCCTGTCTCTTTAAAGAGAATAAAAAAAAGAAACTCAGTCCTACTATGCATTTCCATTAGGCAGCTTGAATAAGATGCCAGGCCCTGCTGAGTGCCTGGTGTTATAACGGTGGACATGGATGTCACACATATGATATCTACATTTCTGCAGTAACTCTTGGCTGAAGGAGGCACTGGAAGGTCTCTTGAATCTGCAAAACGTCAATGCTTCCACTGGGGATTTCCAAGTACCTTGTGTCTCATATCACAAGGTGTGAGCAATGCATCCAGATCTAGTAACTACAGTAAATCAATTTCCTGCACAGTCTAATTGGTAATGCTGTAGCCTGCATCCCTAATATTCAGTATTCTATATTCTCTAAACCCAAAGGATTTGTTCTTCTTCCTGTACTGATACCACCAGTGCTTCTCAACTGTGTATATTACTGATAATTTTTCAAGTACAATTAGCTAAATTGCTTTAAAACATTTTTGAGTATAGAAGTTCCCTGAAAAACTACACATGTGCTCATAGCTCTGCTCCACACACTAAAGAAGAATAATTTGGGGGCAGCTCTGATTAATTTTCTGGGGAAAAAAGCCCTGTACCAAAATGTCAGAAGGATTGCTCATAGAATATAATTTTTAAAAACCAGAAGCTGCTGCTTCTTGCCTGCGAAGGGTCACTTTCCAGCTCCTCTTAGGATTGTCCTTTCCACATACTGTGATTTATCTTCTCATCTTTAATAATGCAACAGTACCTTTTCTTTCCAAGCTTAGCATTCCTCTTTAGTGCCTGGATGTTAAAACAGAATTCTCTTGTTCAGATGACTTTCTGTTGAAAGTCACTGGTATATCCTCTCCCCAGAATTTTTAAATGAATTTAGTTTTAATGATTTTTCTTACTGAGAAATCCCTCAAGTAGAAAAACATTGCTTTTTCACAATTTCAAAATGGGACCTCCCTTTTAGCAAAAACTTTTCATGTTGGCAGTTTTGTTCCATATAGTAAGTCATCATCTATTTTCAAAAAAACCCTCACAATTTTAGTCACAAAACCTCAGTTTATTTTCTTACCATTTTGCCAGTCTATAATCAGTAAAAACAAAATTTTGGTTTTGGTCATCTTCCATTGGTCATCTTCCATTCAAAAGTTTTAGTTAATGATGGTAATAAGTGGTTGCATCAGTTGTATTTGAGGACAGCTTTAAGAGCTGAACCTGTGATAGCTGGTCTGAAAGTTTACATTTGGACCATAGGGCTAGATTAACTTAGGAATTAGATGGATATTTCTGGTTAGTCCTCCACTGTTCTTTTGAATGTTCAGTAATCAGTGTAGGAAGGATTTCCCCTATAGTAATTAGTAATTTGAAAAAAGAAAAAAGTGTCTGAACCACAGGAGCAACCTTTTCAATAAAATTTCCTTTTAAATGTTAAACAGTCTGTACAACAAGTGAGTAAAGACTTAATCATAAGTAAAGTATCACTAAAAAGCAGTTTGGGGAGCTGGATTGAAAGCAATCTACAACAGAAAAGCACGCCACATATACTTCTGGTATATGAAAGATTGTTTTTGAACCTGACAGTCTTTTGCCTTCTTCATAAGCTGATGAAAATTCAGTCTCAAAAAATTGACTTCTAGTGTTCCTAGTACACAGAAGTTCCCTTTACCACAAAGCTACAATCTTTCTTGATGCTCAACATAGACACTGTCATGTAAATACAAATTTCTACCTTTGGTTTACCTACTGCAATTATCTTTGTATCTGAGTGATTACTTTTCTCTGCTTAAATACACACTAGGAAGAGCTTTTTTGCTGATTGATGTCTGTAGTCTCTCTCAGTGATAGGAGCTTTAAAATGTAACAATCTTGTGAGACAAAAGATGCTGAACCAAATGAAGTGATTTATTTGGAACTCTTATAATTATGAGGTGTTACTGATAAGCTGCAATTGTGAGTTTGCCTTACTCTAGAGCTGAAGAAAAAAAGTTTTGAATTTGATGGCAATATCACTGTATGAATATGCTGATTATTGCAAAACTGTCAAAATTATCCTGTATTTGTAATTTAGTAAGTGACTAGATTGAAGGGGATTACCTGAAATTTAAATACTAAAAATCTAATCTCTCTTATCTAAAAAGAGCCTGCTGCAAGATCAAGTGTCTTGAGCATAAAAGAAGCAAAAACTATGGTTTTCTATGTGCGTGAAACCTTACTGCTGAGCAAGACCCTTATGCATATATTCTTTGAGGTATTCTGTTTAATTTTTATTGTTTCAAATTTATGCTTACTTAGTGAGAAGCTATATAATGTTTTATTAATATCACAGTGTGATTCACTGCAATATTTACTCTAACTAGCCTTCTTTAAAGACAAAATAATAAGTCTTGATCTTGATCTTGATCAAAATAATACTCATGATCTTGATTACTAACCTATGATAAATTTGTTTAGTTTACTACATGTTCAGAGATGTAAAAATATCAGCTTGTTTTTTACAGAAAGGAAACTGAGGTACAATATGATTTTAGGTCTAAAGTTTCAATCTTGGATGCCAACTTCAGGTTGTCTGGAGCTTGATTTTTATCCAGGCATTTAAAGAGAAACTCATAATTACTAGGCACCTGGGAAAATAATTTAAATCTTTTCTGATCAGCTAATGAGTCTCTGTGACAGAGGCATGGTTAAAATGTGATTCAGTGGGATAGGTTTCAACTGTCTTACTCAGAAGGCCATCTTGATTATAATTTCAGTTTACATCTCCCAGTGTCAATGAAAAATCAAACCAAGGTGTTATGAGCAAGTACTTATTTTGCTGCAAAGCAGTGAGGTGTTCCAAGAGATGACTTGTGCTCTATATTGAGAGAGGTAGAAATCTGTACAACATGTGATAGTATAATTAAGACCTTTAGAATGCATTCAACCAGAAGTATGAAATAAATGTGACAGACACCACTTTAATCCTCACATTTCTTAATTTTAGTGTAATTAATTTTACAACAGTCACTTTAAAATATGCATTATGCATAATTTTCAAGGTCTTAAATCACAAGACAAAGAGAAAGAAAATTAGGGCCTATAGCAACATACAACTATGAGGCCAGTTGCTACTCTTAAATCAATAACTCATACTTCTGGCATTTAAGTTAAAAGCAACTGATAAAACTGACACTGATTCTCTGTGTACTGCTACTAAAGTGGTGCTAAAACTTTAATTTGGCCAGTGGATTTCACACTTTCTAATATCAGAGGAACATGATGTTGGAAATTTTAGTCACTGATAGAGGACCTAGAATATTTTAATATGTTACTAATTTTGGGGTTTTTTTCATGCTGATGTTCTTGGAAATTGTTTAGCATTTATCTATGTTTTCTCTTGTCCTGGTCCTAGATACTATTTGCTTGAAGCAGAGACAGTCTTTGTCTTCTGTGCATGATACTCAGTGCTACAGGATTCTCGTGATGATGCATGCCGGTGGGGGACTGCAATTCTGGTATGTGCTATTGCAATACAGTTAAACACATATATTCACTCTCCTTTCTGAAAATTAGGCCTCATCATCTGCCAATGAAGTGTATTGCATGGAGATCTAGCACACTGTAATATATTATATATTCAGTTTGCAATTATCATAGCTCATCCAATTCCAGCCCATCTGCAGAATGTATTTACTCATGGTTAAAGCTTTTTTCCCTCCAGCGTATTTGATTCAAATAAAGGTGGAAAGTAATTATTTCTTATAACTGAAGAAGATAATTGTTGCTGTTGCGCTAAGAAATGACACAAAACTCCACTCTCAGATGATGAGAAGTGAAAAAGAGGCAGTTTATTGGAAGTCGTGCCTCTTGTATCATTCTTCGCTAAGGTAAAACCTGATTGGTCTTACGCAAAAACTTCGGACTCCATTGGTGAATTTAGAATAAACACAGTCCATGGACAACTGTCTCAAAACACTCAGCACAGAAAAGATCATAGCAACTGTTTGTAATTCCTTTCCTCAGAGGTTAACTTTATTCCTTTCTCCAGCTGGCTGAGAATATCCACAATTCCCCCTTTTTGTTTAAAAGAGGAGGCTCAGAACAGTCAGAGAAATCTCTAACGTATACTATAAAATTCTCTACAGATTTAACTATCAATTCTGAGAAATTATCATTAACAAAACTTCGTTAGTCTGTTTAGAAAACCCAGCAGTCTAACTCGTCAGTCCTGTTTTCAGAAATGAAGATGAAATGTTCATTCCCCACTCGTGGAGGAGTGAACCCTGTTCATTCCCCACTTGTGGAGGAGTGACTGTGGCACCAACCACCATCTGGTTGGCGACTGGTGCCACAGTCAGCATTCGAGGGTTGTCTATTGGCCACATTCTCTTTCTGACGTCGCAAATCAGGACGAACACACTTCGCAGGTATCCACCATACCCCAGTATCTGTGGAGACACACACATACCCATGGCCCCAAGTGATAAGCTCACACGGGCCCTTCCACTCATTGGTGGCAAGGTCCCATATCCAGACATTTGCTCGAGGCATGGGCGTCTCACCTGAAGAATGCAACAAAAGAAAGTGATTCAAAATAACAGGATTATCTGAACTCTGTGGCACTGTAAGATGGTTAATAGTATATAAAGCCTTTTCCAGTTGACTGTGTGGTGTTTCCCCAGGCATTTCCCTTTTCTGTTTGTCAAGAACACACTTTAAAGTACCGTGAGCACGTTCCACAATGGCCTGGCCTGTTGGCGAGTGCAGGATCCCCAACTTATGTGAGACTCCCCACAAGCGCAAAACCTGTCATACCTTCTGCGATACGTAGGCAGGCCCATTATCAGTTTTCACAGAGGAAGGTATGCCCAAGATCGCAAACGCCATTCTCCAATGGGCAATCACATCACAACCCTTCTCCCCACTGTGAGCAGATGCCCACATGGCAGAGGAGAAGGTGTCAATAGACACGTGCACGTACTTGAGTTGACCAAACTCGGCAATATGAGTAAAGTCTGTTTGCCAAAGCTGCAAGGCCTTTAAGCCTCTGGGGTTCACCCCCACTAGTAAAGGCGCAGCAAGTCCATGACAGTGAGCACAAGAATTGACAATGTCATGAGCTTTGGTTGATGTTAAGTGAAATTGTTTTTGCAAGGTATGCGCACTTTGATGGAAAAAATCATGCGATGCCTTGGCTTGCGTGACCATGTCAGGCTGAGGCACTACCCAAGCAGGGTTAGCTAGCTTGTCAGCCCTGGCATTGCCTTCCTTTATGAAACCTGGTAAATCGGTGTGGCTCCAAATGTGCAAGATGTAATACAGACAAGCTCGGCTCTGGATCGCACTCCACAAGGATTTCAATAACTGAAACAAAACTGCGTTATTGACCTCCTTCAAAAGCAAACAATCCAAGCACCTAGCTATGTCCGCGACATAGGCAGAGTCAGTGACCAAATTCAGAGGTACCTGGGAGAATTTCTGTAATGCCATGGCAACAGCCTTTAATTCAACCAATTGAGCCGAACCTGGCTCATGGCCTTCCAGCACTTGCCAATCAGATTCATCCTTCCATGCAACAATTGCTTTTCCTGTGTTTCCTGAACCGTCTGTAAAGACGGTAGGTCCTCACACTGGCACTCAACTACTTTTCGGTCGCAAAGACAGAGTGGTTGTCTTTGCAAGCTGCAACAACTTATGACTTGGCAGATGATAAGCAATCTGTCCTGGAAAGTTCTGCAGTGCGCTTTGCAAGGGAACATGTTAGTGATCCACCATTCAAAGGTGTCCCACTCCATCAGGAGAATAATGTTTGCGGGATCAGCAGCCATCAATTGCAAACACCTTTGACGACATTTGATTATCAAATGAGCAACTAGGTCAGACAACACAGCCACTGTCTTTTCCAATTGATGGGGCAAGAAAACCCATTCCAAAACGTGCAAGGGGTCAGACCATTTGTCACTCCACTGGCCAATGATGCCTGTCGGATGAGAATCAGGATAAGTAATGAAAACAGTGATATCAACAGAGGGATCTACTCGATAAACCTGATGAGCAGAAAGAGCTTGCTGGACTTCCTCCAGCGCTCGTTGCACCTCAGGAGTCAATTTCCAAGGTGAGTCCAGGTCAGGGTCCCCCTTTAAAAGGTTGAACAGGGGAGACAATTGTGCTGTGGTCAGGCCCAGATAAGGACGCAACCAACCGATGACCCCCAGCAATTTCTGGGCATCGTTCAGAGTCCTGATAGAATCTGTGAACTGCACCTCTTGATGCTGAATAGTTTGATCTAAAATCTTGACCCCCAAGTACTTCCAAGGAGGGTGCCTCTGAACCTTCTCTGGAGCCACTTGCAGCCCATAAGGATGCAGAGCAGCAAATAGCTGAGGCTGTACCTTCAGCAGCTCATCCTGGGTAGGTGCTGTCACCAGGACGTCATCCATGTAATGATAACAACACACATCAGGGAACTGCTCGTGGACTCCAGATAAGGCTTGAGCCACATACCATTGGCAAATGGTCGGGCTGTTCTTGCAGCCCTGTGGTAGAACTTTCCACTGATACCGCTGCACAGACTCGGTATTATTAACTGCTGGCACAGTGAAGGCAAATTTCAGCCTATCGTCGGGATGCAGAAGAATCATAAAGAAACAATCCTTCAAATCAACAATCAGGAATTCCCATCCCGCAGGGAGCATGGTAGGTGAGGGCATACCAGGCTGCAAAGCCCCCATACTCTCGATGACAGCATTAACTTTCTGGAGGTTCTGCAACAACCTCCATTTCCCGGATTTCTTCTTTATTACAAAGACAGGAGTATTCCAAGGACTAGTAGAAACCTCAACGTATTCCTGCTGAAATTGCTCCTGGACCAAATCTCGAAGGGCAATGAGCTTTTCATCAGTCAGGGGCCACTGATTTTCCCAAATGGTTTTGCTTGCTACCCAGCATAAAGGCAGCATAGGACGTTTTTCACCCTTCAACTCAGTGACCCCAATCAAAAATCCGTCCCAATCCATACCCCCCAAGCTGCCAAAACGTCCTGTCCCCAGAGACTGATCAGAGCTGCAGTGACATAGGACCGAACTGTAGCTGTCTGCATGTTTGCATTTTCGATCAGCACAGCCCGTCGACTCATAAAGCTCTGCGTTGGACCCCCCAACCCTTCAATGGCCGGACCCACAGAGTCCAAAGGCCACGCAGAAGGCCATGCAGAAGAGGAGATGACCGTCGCGTCAGCCCCCAGTGTCGATCAAACCTCAAAGCTGAATCCGAGATGGGTGGGCACTGGAGAGAGACATGGTACACGTCATCTGCGGCCGCTCAGCAGAAATGTCCGCAGACCAGAAGGCTTGCGACAATCTTGTGGATCCGAAGCCACCATCTGCACGAGTCCACTGGGCATCCCTGGGAACACATGACTGAAAAGGTAGAAGCTGAGTGATACAGGTTCCTCTACAGGTGGAGAGGGTGTAGAAACCATGGCAGAAATCTGACCTACAAAGTCAGACTCAATGACACTGGAGTGCACAAAGACTCCCAAAGGGACGGAATCTGACCATCCCACAAGGAGTGCACCTAGCCCGTCACCAAGATGTCCAAATGTGTCCAAGGGAACTCTGTGTACACCACAGGAATCCAAAACGACCGTTACTGAGGTGTGTACAGCCAGTTCGGCTGAGCCATGGATGCTGGTGTCACATTGGCTGGACATACCTGAGCTGGTGTCACGCCCTGGGGAAGCACTTGTGTCAGTGCGCAGTTCCCCTGTGTGCTCACCCCCCCATTTCCCCGGCCTACCAAAGGCTGACCATTGGCATGGAACCTGGACTTACACTGCTGTGCATAGTGACCTGGTTTCAAACACCTAGCACACAAAAAATCCACACCTGGTCCCTTCTGCTGCTGTGGCTGCTGTTTCTGCTTATTGTTCTTCTTTCCCTTCCTTCAATTCCCATTGTGTGACCATGCTTGGCCTGGCTGTGAAGCAGTCTCCAGGACAGACACCTTATGGTCAACAGAAACTAACTTAGTACATGCATTGACCATGTCTGCCAGCGATGGATCACCAGGAAGAGAAGTTGTGATTCTTCGGCAGTTGGGATTAGCATTATCTTTTGCCAACTGCTTGCAGAAAGCATGCTTCATGTTGTCATCCAAGACCTGCATCTCCATAGACGATGCAAGTCTCTCAACAAATGACAGAAAAAACTCTTTTGGTCCCTGCATTATCTTGGCATATGATTGCTTAGGAGCAGTCAATTTGATGGCTTTCAGCAAGGCTGTAAACCTTATCTTCTGGGCCTGTGCTAAAATAGCAGAGTCCCAGGTAGCCTGCAGATCAGGATTGTCAAATGCAAGCTCCCCCATCAGAGCCTCCATGCCCACTCAGGCTCTAGGATCCTGGGGAGGCAGCTGCATATTAGTGGCAGCCACCATGTGAGCTAATTGCCTCCAGTTATTCTTAAAAACCTCAAATTGCACAGGCTGAAACCACACCTGACGTATCTGCCTAATATCAAAAGGAGTGAGCAGGTCTGTGTTGATAACTCTGAAAACCTGCATAACCTGAGGTGAACCCAGGCCGTACCGGGCTACTTGTTCTCGAATATCCTGGACAACACACCAGGAAATGACCTCATGTTTGTCAGTTTGCCTGAATTTGGAACTGCTTTTTGCACGGGAAAAGCTCGAGCTCCCCTCCGTGGAAAAGCACCAATCCCCTGGTCCACCTGACTGTCACCCTTAGAATTCTCCTCCAAAACAGGCAATTGCACGAGACCACTCACAGGCATGCCCACCTTCTCGGTTAGACTACAGTCCCCCAACTCTGAGGCCCGTGTCTTCACGGACTCTCAGAACCGACGAGGATTCAGCCGCCTGACCATGACACGACAGGGTGGCAAGGTCCAAAGATCCCTCTGAGAAGCTGCTGCGGCACGCCGATCCCGCCAGGCCGACGCGACATCACAACCTCGGTGGGGAGTAGAACTGATCATCACTGTCACTCTCGACCTCCAGGGGAGGACGGGACAGCCTCCGGGCACCAAAGGATGGTCGACTCTCAGTGGGCACCGAAGCCGAAGAAGCGGCCCCGGACCGTGAAGCGGAAGGACTGGTCTCAACCTCCGCTGAAGAGGAAACTGCCGCCGGTGACTGTGGACGAGCTGAAGCTGCAGCCCGCGGAGTAGCAGACGGTGCAGCCGCAGATCTCGGAGCGGGAGGGGCAGCCACCGTTGGCGTTAGAGGCGGCACAGCGAGCAGTTGCTGCGAGACTGCAAAGGACATCAAATCAATTGAGCCGTCGCGGGCGGGGAGGGAGAGGGCGGCTTCACCAATACAGCCCGCGAAGGCAGCAAGGGGGCTGGCGAAAGGCGTGGCAGCGGCTGGGATCGAGGCGCCGCAGCAGGGATGGGCGGTTCGGGGGGGCTCGGGCCGTACATCTGCGCAGGCTCCACCACCGCTGATGACGTAGCAATGGAGGCGACTGTCCGCCCGGCCGTGGCAGGGGCTGCGGCCGGCGCCGACCCTGCCCCCTTCCCCTGCGTGGGGTGAGGGGGTGGAAAAGGCAACCCGGTGCAAAATGGCCAACCTCCTGATCGCCTCGGCGGAGACGGGAAAGGGGCCGGTAGGCGTGGCCACACAGCCTGCGGGGCTGAGGGAAGCAGAGGTGTCACCCAGCTGGAAACCGGCTGCGAAAAGGACACACCGCCCGTCCCAGCCGGGGTGGAGACAGTCGCCGCTGGCGGGAAGACAGCTGACGAGGCAGAGGGGGAGCCGGGAAAGGGGCCGGTAGGCGTGGCCACACAGCCGGCGGGGCTGAGGGAAGCAGAGGTGTCACCCAGCTGGAAACCGGCTGCGAAAAGGACACACCGCCCGTCCCAGCCGGGGTGGAGACAGTCGCCGCTGGCGGGAAGACNTGACCATTGGCATGGAACCTGGACTTACACTGCTGTGCATAGTGACCTGGTTTCAAACACCTAGCACACAAAAAATCCACACCTGGTCCCTTCTGCTGCTGTGGCTGCTGTTTCTGCTTATTGTTCTTCTTTCCCTTCCTTCAATTCCCATTGTGTGACCATGCTTGGCCTGGCTGTGAAGCAGTCTCCAGGACAGACACCTTATGGTCAACAGAAACTAACTTAGTACATGCATTGACCATGTCTGCCAGCGATGGATCACCAGGAAGAGAAGTTGTGATTCTTCGGCAGTTGGGATTAGCATTATCTTTTGCCAACTGCTTGCAGAAAGCATGCTTCATGTTGTCATCCAAGACCTGCATCTCCATAGACGATGCAAGTCTCTCAACAAATGACAGAAAAAACTCTTTTGGTCCCTGCATTATCTTGGCATATGATTGCTTAGGAGCAGTCAATTTGATGGCTTTCAGCAAGGCTGTAAACCTTATCTTCTGGGCCTGTGCTAAAATAGCAGAGTCCCAGGTAGCCTGCAGATCAGGATTGTCAAATGCAAGCTCCCCCATCAGAGCCTCCATGCCCACTCAGGCTCTAGGATCCTGGGGAGGCAGCTGCATATTAGTGGCAGCCACCATGTGAGCTAATTGCCTCCAGTTATTCTTAAAAACCTCAAATTGCACAGGCTGAAACCACACCTGACGTATCTGCCTAATATCAAAAGGAGTGAGCAGGTCTGTGTTGATAACTCTGAAAACCTGCATAACCTGAGGTGAACCCAGGCCGTACCGGGCTACTTGTTCTCGAATATCCTGGACAACACACCAGGAAATGACCTCATGTTTGTCAGTTTGACCTGAATTTGGAACTGCTTTTTGCACGGGAAAAGCTCGAGCTCCCCTCCGTGGAAAAGCACCAATCCCCTGGTCCACCTGACTGTCACCCTTAGAATTCTCCTCCAAAACAGGCAATTGCACGAGACCACTCACAGGCATGCCCACCTTCTCGGTTAGACTACAGTCCCCCAACTCTGAGGCCCGTGTCTTCACGGACTCTCAGAACCGACGAGGATTCAGCCGCCTGACCATGACACGACAGGGTGGCAAGGTCCAAAGATCCCTCTGAGAAGCTGCTGCGGCACGCCGATCCCGCCAGGCCGACGCGACATCACAACCTCGGTGGGGAGTAGAACTGATCATCACTGTCACTCTCGACCTCCAGGGGAGGACGGGACAGCCTCCGGGCACCAAAGGATGGTCGACTCTCAGTGGGCACCGAAGCCGAAGAAGCGGCCCCGGACCGTGAAGCGGAAGGACTGGTCTCAACCTCCGCTGAAGAGGAAACTGCCGCCGGTGACTGTGGACGAGCTGAAGCTGCAGCCCGCGGAGTAGCAGACGGTGCAGCCGCAGATCTCGGAGCGGGAGGGGCAGCCACCGTTGGCGTTAGAGGCGGCACAGCGAGCAGTTGCTGCGAGACTGCAAAGGACATCAAATCAATTGAGCCGTCGCGGGCGGGGAGGGAGAGGGCGGCTTCACCAATACAGCCCGCGAAGGCAGCAAGGGGGCTGGCGAAAGGCGTGGCAGCGGCTGGGATCGAGGCGCCGCAGCAGGGATGGGCGGTTCGGGGGGGCTCGGGCCGTACATCTGCGCAGGCTCCACCACCGCTGATGACGTAGCAATGGAGGCGACTGTCCGCCCGGCCGTGGCAGGGGCTGCGGCCGGCGCCGACCCTGCCCCCTTCCCCTGCGTGGGGTGAGGGGGTGGAAAAGGCAACCCGGTGCAAAATGGCCAACCTCCTGATCGCCTCGGCGGAGACGGGAAAGGGGCCGGTAGGCGTGGCCACACAGCCTGCGGGGCTGAGGGAAGCAGAGGTGTCACCCAGCTGGAAACCGGCTGCGAAAAGGACACACCGCCCGTCCCAGCCGGGGTGGAGACAGTCGCCGCTGGCGGGAAGACAGCTGACGAGGCAGATTTTGGTGTTGCAAATCCCTGGGGATGCAGAGAACTTGGCAAAACAGAGCTCCTGGGGGACACAGAAGGTCTCTGGGGGGGTCTCCGAGCCTCCCGCGGGCCCGCCCATACTCGAGACGGGCCCGGGGGACGGTCCCTTCGCCCCTGGAGTTCCCAATACGCCACCGCCGCTAGGTGGAACAGCATCGTCAGCCCCTAAAGTGCTGTGATCGGAGTCGGATTCCCTCGGGGCTTGACCCAGAGTGACCTTAAAAATGAGACTCCAGGCAGACACCAGAGGGGCTACAGACAAATCACTGCCTGCAAGGTCATTTAGCAAAAGGTCACCGAGACAAAGCCAGGTCTGTGGGTCTAAAGCAGACTCCATATCCACCGGAAAATCATGAGACTTGGCATTGAACAAAAGACGGCAGAGAACCTCATCCGCCATATCAAGTCTCATGAAGGAGAGCATTGACCTCCAAACGGACAGAACATCCCGCTCTTCCCTGGTGAGCTGGTTCCCCACGTTGAAGGAAAAACTTGTCCCAGGCAGGATACACACTACCAAGAGTCCCGAAACTGAGGGCAAAAACCCACGGCCCGAAAGGGACAGTCCTCTCCAGGAAAACACAGAAAGTAAACAGTTACCTCTCAGCTCAGGCAACAGGTGTCTGAAGAAGCTCGGCGGGCCAAAACCCTGTTTTTTCAGGCTATGGTACGTGCCATACCACTCCGTGGTCACCAGATGTCGCTGTTGAGCTAAGAAACGACACAGAACTCCACTCTCAGATGATGAGACGCAAAAAAAGAGGCAGTTTATTGAAAGTTGCACTTTTTATATCATTCTTCACTAAGGTAAAACCTGATTGGTCTTATGCAAAAACTCCTGACTCCATTGGTGAATTTAGAATAGACACAGCTAATTTCTTTTTACCAATATCTCACTTGATGCTTCTCCAATTTTCTGCAATAATTTATAAACAAGACAAGAGGACACAAGACTTCAGCTGGAAAAAAGTTGTTGAGAAAAATGAAAGTGCCTGGAAACATAACTGTATTGTGCAAAAATCAGTCTGTTTCTCAGAGCACCTGGAAACTCTCCCCTTCAGTAGAGCTTGTTAGTACCTGTCAAATATTTTAGGTGAGCTATTTATCAGAAATCTGAAGACACCAGATACTTACCTTCTAAGTATTTTTGAACGAAGACTTGAAAACTGCATCTTTCTGATAATCATCAGTTATTTTTTTCTTCAGTATATGCAAAGAATATTTTACAGCATTAACATCAAGTTTCAAGATATAATTCCTATCTGAACTGGTACTCCAGGGACAGAAAGGCTATACAAAAATTGTTTGTGCTCTGATTCCTCAACTTCAAGATCCTTAGATACCAAACAGAATCTGCTATATGCTATGGTAGCCGGTGAAATATAGGTTGAATAGTGAAAATATAGGGTGGGTGGATCCAGAGGGCCCTTGTCAGATAGGTGAAATGATGGAGCTCTCATCCAGATGCTGGGTTTCTGACTGTCAAGAAAAGGGTTCAAAAGTTGAACATGAATGAACAAAGTGCAATGAAGGAAAGAACTGCTCATATCCACTGTATTATCAAAAGTGTAGTCAGCAGGCTCAGAGAAGTGATCATTGTTATAAATTGAGGCGAATAATTTTGATTCAGCCTTTTTGTCCAATTAATAAATTTATTAATTACAGCAAGCCTAGTAGCAAAAACGAAACAGTGCTGGGTAAGACCGAGGAGACTCGTTCTCTGTAACGGCCTACCCAGCCACCCCCCCGCAGTTCTGTAGTTTTATGCTCTCCTATCTTCTGGTGTCGTAATTCTTCCGGTGTACTCTGCGTCTGCGCCTTACCGTTGCTAGGTGGTCTTCTTTGCTCTGGTGGTCTTCTCCGAGGAAGGCTCCTATCTTCTTCCTCAGTATTTCTTGCTGATCCTAAAAGCAACTCTCTGTATATGGTTACAAAATTTTAGCTCCTAACAATGCAACTATGCAAAAATACGTGGCAACTGTCTTATGATTCTGTGATTTGTTACATAAACTTATGGTTTGATTGCAAGCATCTACTGCTGACTGTGGATTGCATTCACTTATTGCTATTTTGTATCTCTTTTTGTATGGTTTTGCTGTTAGTTTCACAAGCACCCCCTTTCTGTATTATTTTGATGAACAAAAAGCCTTTCAATAAATGGAGCTTAATCTATCATAATCATGATCATTCCCTTCTGTTTAGCATTTGGGCTGGGCTACTGTGGCCTGTTTGGGGCTTCCCCAGTATAAGAAAGACATAGGCATACTGGAGAAAGTTCCCTGGAGGGCAACTGAAACAAAGAGTGGGCTGGAACATGTGGTGTACCAAGTGCTGTCTTTGTTCTATGTTGAGATAAAACAGCTGAGATGGGGGGATTTTAATTGCTGCTTTCAGATTGTGAATGAGCAAGTATAATGAGGACGGAGCCAGAGTCTTATTTGAGTTGAACAGTGAAGGGCTGAGAGATAAAGTGTTGCAGTGTGGCAGAAGGGTAGAAATGCTGCAACCTTCCTCGAAGCATCTCCTTCAGAAGCCGCTCAAGGTAAGGCCATGAGAACAGTCATTTCATGTCCATGCACACACACACACGACAGATAGCTCAGCAAAGGAAGGACAGGAAGGGTCTTTTGTCACAGTTCCTGTCTTGTCGCCTTCCAGCTAGCTCACAGGAGACCTCGGAGCTGCGACAAGGAGTGGGCACTCCCTAGGAGTTATGTGGCCCAGGGAGTTGCTTCAGGACGATTGTCATGCAGGGTAGGCTGTTGCCGAGAGCGACAAGGTCCAGAACAAAGACAAAGGGAGACTTCTTTAACCAGGTCCGAAGGGGGGAGGGTTTATTAACAGGGGAAGGAGCAAGCCAAAGAAGCCTGGAAGAAGTGCTTACACAAATTTAAATACAAAGAAGGTGTGGTTTACAACAACCAATGGAAAAGAGTAAGAGGAGGGATTACAGCTTAACAAACGTGTGGTATTACCAATGAGTGTAAAGAGAGGGGGGAGCTTGGGAGCACTGGACAATTAGGGTTAGGGAATGTCAGAATCTTCTAGAACTAAGTGTGAGGCTAAAGATGATTGACTGGGAGAAGGGGTGGTGTTTTTAACCAGCAAAGGGTGGGATTTGCTTTATAAGGAACAAGGGAGGGAAAGTGCAAATCCGGGGCAAACCAAAGGAGAGGGGGAATCCAACATGTGGGAAAATACATTACCACAGTCTTTGTATGATGTTTTCCAGCAAAGGTTTATTGTATCCACCAAAGGGATCGGGGACAAAGACAAGACCATGTGGTGTGCACAAGCTTAAGCATGGGAGTGTCACCATTGAGTCAGGAACAGGAATGAAGGTGACATGACTCCATGCATTTCAGAAGGCATAGAAGCTAGCTTTATTAGAAAACCACACACCTTTTATAGACAGGATTGTTTACCTAATGCCTGAATGGTCTTCAACAATGCTTCTCACACCATTGGTTAATTAGGAGCAACACCTCCTTGTAAACATCTTAACCATAAACTTCCCATTTCACACACAGCATGTTCTCAAACAGCAGGTGCAGAGATTGAGATAACAATTTTTTAATTCTTTCTCTAAGCTTTCCTACCACTTCCCCAGAACAAGGTCTGGGAAAAATAATCTGTTTTTCTCTGAGAACACTCACAATTCCCCCTTTTTGTTTAAAGGAGGAGGCGACATTTGTAATCCTCTGCAGGGCCCCTTGCAGAAAGGAGAACAAACACAGCTCAAGAGGTTTATCAGTTGTGAATCAAAACCTCAATCAGACGCTGAATCAGAATGGTCAGAGAGATTTCCAACATATACCATTGAATTCTCTGCAATCACACCAGTTTACCAACATCAAGTCTTGTTGTTCCTTCTTACAAGAAATCAAATATTAATTCTAAGAAATCAGTTACTAATTCTAATACAGTAACAAAGCATAGTTAGTCTGCTCAAAGAACTGGCAGTCTAACTTGTCAACCCTTTTCCAGAAACAAAGAAAAGCATTCCCCACTCACAGAGGGGCCATCTGATTGATGGTAAGCATCTTGATCATTGTTTGAAGGTTGCTTGTTGGCCACAATCTGTTATCTGTGTCGCAAGTCAGGGCGAACACACCTTGCAGGTATCCACCATACCCCAGTATCTGTGGAAATGCATGCATACCCGTGACCCCAAGTGATAAGGTCGCACAGGCCCTCCCACTTATTAATGGTTAGGTCCCATATCCAGACTTTCACTCAAGGCAGGTGCATCTCACGTGAAGATTACAATGAGAGAAAATTATGTAAAATGACAGGATTGTTTGAATTTTGTGGCACTGTAAGATGATTGATTGTATATAGAGCTTTTTCCAATTGGCTGTGCGGGGTTTCTCCAGGCATTCCCCTTGTTTGTTTTTCCAGAACACGCTTTAAAGTACCAAGAGCCCATTCAACAATGGCTTGACCCATTGGAGAATGCAGAATACCAAATTTGTGTGAGACTCCCCATAAGTGCAAAATCTACCACGTCTTCTGTGAGACATAGGTGGGGCCATTATCAGTTTTCACAGAAGAAGGTATACCCAGAATCGCAAGAGCCATCCTCCAATGGGCAATAACATTGTGACCCTTTTCTCCAGTGTGAGCAGATGCCCACATGGCAGAGGAGAAGGCGTCAATAGACACGTGGCGACTAAGTCGGCCAAATTCGGCAATATGAGTAACATCTGTTTGCCAAAGCTGCAAGGCTTTTAGGCCTCTGGGGTTCACCCCCACTGGTAAAGCTGCAGCAAGTTCATGACAGTCAGCAGAAGAACTAACAATGTCACGAGCCTCAGCTGGTGTTAACTGAAATTGTTTCTGCAAAGTATGTGCACTTTGATGGAAAAAAGCATGTGATGCTTTGGCTTGAGCAATTTTGTCGGGCTGAGGCGCTGCCCACACAGGGTTAGGTAACCTGTCAGCCCTGGCATTACCTTCTGTTATGAAACCTGGTAAATTGGTGTGACTCCGAATGTGCAGGACGTAATATGAATGAACTCAGGTTTGAATTGCACACCACAAAGTTTTCAATAACTGAAACAAAACTGTGTTATTGACCTCTTTCAGAAGTGAACAATCCAAACATTTGGTTATGTCTGCGACATAGGCAGAATTAGTGACTAAGTTCAGAGCCACCTGAGAGAAGTGCTGGAATGCCATGGCAACAGCCTTGAACTCAAGCAACTGGGCTGAGCCTGACTTGTGGCCTTCCAGCACTTGCCACCCAGATTCATCCTTCCAAGTAACAATGGCTTTCCCTGTTTTTCCGGAGCCATCAGTGAAGATGGTGGGTCCTTGCACCGGCATCTGACTATTTTTTGGCTGCAAAGACAGATTGGTGGATTTTGCCAATTGCAATAACTTATGACTGGGCAGATGATAGGCAATTTGTCCTGTAAAGTTTTGCAGTGCACTTTGCAAAGGAGCGCTGTTAATGAAGCTCCATTCAAAGGCTTCCCACTCTACTGGGAGAATACTTTTTGCAGGATTAGCTGTCATTAATTGCAAACACCGTTGATGGCATTTGATTATCAAATGAGTGATTAATTCAAACAACATGGATGCTGTCTTTTTTGGTTGATGGGGCAAGAAGACCCATTCCAAAATGTGCAAGGTATCAGACCATTTGTCACTCCATTGGCCAATGATACCTGTAGGATGAAAATCTGGATTGGTAATGAAAACAGTGATATCAATGGAAGGATCTACTCGATAAACCTGACAAGCAGGAACAGCTTTTGGACTTCCTCCAGTGCTTGTTGCGCCTCAAGAGTCAATTTTTGAGGTGATCTCAGGTCATAGTCCCCCCTTAGAATATTATACAATGGGGACAATTGTGTCGTGGTTAGCCCTAAATAAGGACGTAACCAACTCATGGTACCCAGCAATTTCTGGGCATCATTCAGAGTCTTAATAGAATCTGTGAACTGCACCTCTTGATGCTGAATGGTTTGATCTAGAATTTTGACTCCTAAATATTTCCAAGGAGGATGCTGTTGAACCTTCTCCAGAGCCACTTGCAGCCCATGAGAATGCAAAGCAGTGAACAGATGAGACTGTATCCTCAGCAGCTCATCCTAGGTGGATGCTGCCACCAGGATGTTGTCCATGTAGTGATAGCAATATGTGTCAGGAAACTGCTTGCGGACTCCAGACAAAGCCTGAGCCACGTACCATTGATAACTAGTCGGGCTGTTTCTACAGCCCTGTGGTGAAACTTTCCACTGATATCTCTGCACAGGTTCAGCATTGTTAATTGCAGGCACAGTAAAGGTAAACTTTGGTTTGTCATCAGGATGCAAAGAATTGTGAAAAAACAATTCTTTAAATCAATGATCAAAATTTCCTATCCTGTAGGGAGCATGGTGGGCGAGGGCATACCAGGCTGTAATGACCCCATACTTCCCATCATTGCATTAACTTTTTGGAGGTCCTATAACAGCCTCCATTTCCCAGATTTTTTTCTTAATCATAAATACAGGAGTATTCCAGGGACAGTAGAAAACTCAATGTGTCCCTGCTGCAATTGCTCTTGAACCAATTCACAAAGGGTGACCAATTTTTCTTTCGTCAGGGCCACGGGTTCTCCCAGTGGGTCTGCTTACTAGCCACTGTAAAGGCAGCATAGGATATTTTGTGCCCTTCAGTGCAGTGACCCCAATTAAAAATGCCTTCCAACTCGTACCCCCTAGGCTGCCAATACATCCCACCCCCAGAGATTGGTTGGAGCTGTAGTGATATAGGGCCAAACCATAGCCGTCTGCCCATCTACATTTTTGATCAACACAGACAGTTAACTTATAAAGCTCTGCATCGCACCCCCCAACCCTTCAATGGCCAGACCCATAGAATCCAAAGGCCACATAGGAGGCCACACAGAGAAGGAAATGACTGTCACATCAGCCCCTGTGTTGCTCAAACCTCGAAGCTAGATCTGAGGTGGGCTGGCACCTGGTAGAATCATGGTACCTGTCATCTGTGGTCGCTGAGCAGAATGTCTGCAGTCCAGAAGATTTGTGGCAATCCTGTGGGTCCAAAACCACCATCTCCACGAGTCCGCTGGTCAGCCCTGGGAACACATGACTAAAAAAGCACAAGTTGAGCAATACGAATCCCTGCTGGAATAGTGACAGGGGGGTGGGCATGGAAACCATGGCACAAATTTGACCTGTGAAGTCAGAGTCAGTGACACCTGGATGCACAAAGATTCCTTGGAGGGTGGCACTAGATCTTCCCAACAAGCAGTGCACTCAGTCCTTGACCCGAAGGTCCAAATGCATCCAGAGGAACCTTAAGTACACGACAAGATTCTAAGATGACTGTTGCTGTGGTGCGTACCTCCCACCACCCCAACTGAACTGTGGGTGGTGCCCCTAAGCTGGCCGAGTAAGCCTGTGTCAGTACCATGCCCTGAGGAATCACTTGTATCAGAGCGCAGTTCCCCTGTGTGCTCGTCTTCCTGTTTCCCAAAAGCGGACCATTGGCATGGTATTTAGACTTACATTGGTTTGCAAAATTACCTACCTTTGCATACCTAGAGCACAAGAAATTAGTATTCGTTCCTTTCTGCTTCTGTGTTCCCTGTTTTTGCTTGCCCTTATTTTGCCCCTGTTTCTGTTGTCCATTCCCTGAGGATGTCCGGCCTGTCTGTAAGGCAGCTGCCAGAACAGACATTTTGTAGTCTACAGAACCTACTTTAGAACATGCTTGGACCATGTCAGTTAGTGTTGGGTCACCTGGAAGAGCATCGATGATCTTCCTGCAGTTGTCGTTTGCGCTGTCCCTCGCTAACTGTTTACATAAAATCTACCTCAAATTATCATCCTCACCCTGCTTCTCTAGGGCTGCTGCAATTTTCTTAACAAATGGTAGAAATGGTTCTTTCATCCCTTGAGTTATTTTCACATATTGTGGCTTGGGAGTGGCCGTTTCTATAGTTTTTAACAATGCTACAAAGCCTACTTTTTGACTCTGTTCAAGAATGGCAGGACCCCAGGTAGCCTGAAGATCAGGATTAGAAAAGGCATTTTCCCCCATGACAGCATCCACTCCCATGCAGTCCCTGGGATAATTCGGAGGCAATCGCATGTTCTCTGCTGCAATTGTCTCTGCCTTCAATTGTCCTGAAAAACTTTAAATTGCACAGGTTGGAACAATATTTGTACTAAATGTTTAATATCAAATGGAGCAAGCAGGTCAGTGTTTAGCACTCGGATAATTAACATACCTTATGCAGAACCAAGCCCATATTTTCCTACCTTATCTTGCAAATCTTGGACAACCACCCACCAGCCAATGACATCGTGCTTGTCAGCTTGTCCTGTATTTGGGACAACTTTATACACGGGTGTTGGAACCCAGGGCACAGGGAATATTTCCCTGCCTGTTTTAGAGAGCCCTGACTCCCGGTCAGACACTGCTTTTAACCTTCGTCCCTGGGACAAATTGCCAAGGCTTTGGGATGAGTTGGAACATAAGAGTGTGATGTAGATAGCAGTAGTAATAATAGTTTGTCACTAGGTGAAGAATTTTGTGTTTTAGGATTTTAGTATAAGAGTGAATGGAAGACAAGATGGAGGATTTAGGGTGTTGCCCCATCTCCTTCTTGTTCTTCTTCCGCTCCATTTTCTTTTGCATTGTTGGCACAGGGTCATTGGTTAGAGAGACTAGTTGCATGGGTATTGCGTGAGTGGACTGATCAGGGTTGTTGGTGGACGAGTGGAAATGAAGTGCGTGTTGCAGAATGATTGGATTGGTTATCTTTGAAGGGCCTTGATTTTGGGGGCTCGGGGCTCCATTTTGTGCCTTGCTTCTGTGGTGCTGAGTCTGGTGCAGACAGTATATCAACCTCCAGATAAGAAAAGAATAAACAATAGACCGAAGACAGAGAAAATCCAGAGTCTTGCTCGTTTTTCACCCTTGCCAGAGAACTCAAGGGGGAACTGCCTCCAAAGGGCCCTGGGGGTAAGTTCCCTCCCGAGGTGGGGAAACAGCTAAGCCACAACGGGAAAGGCTTGAACTCCCCCTTTGTGGTGGAACACTGCCAACCTGATCCACCTGTGTTCCCTCTTGAGATGCTGGATTAACTACTTGACTGCCATTTGTGGCTCCTTCCTCCGGACTTGCCATGCTGGTAAATCCACCTCCGGGCACCCCCACCTTCTCTATCAGGTCCCAATCTCCATTCTCTAAAGCCCACAACTTAACTAATTCCCAAAAACAACGAGGGTTCATCAGTCGCACATCACCTGACAAGGGGACAACATCCAGAGATGGCTCTGGGACAGTGTCGCTGCTTGTCGGTGCCGGTGTGCCAATGACAAGGCAGGCCCCCCTTGGGGGGCAGGCTGTTGGTGTTCGTCGCTGTCACTGTCAGCATCCTGGGACGGGGGTGGACAGGACAGCCTGCAGGCAGCAGAGGGTGGTGGGTTGGTCGGAGGCACCGAAGCTGAGGAACCGGCTGCAAGCTGCGGAGCAGAGGGGCTGGTTGCAAGCCCCAGGGTGGAGAAGCCAGCTGCTGGAGGCGGCGCGGCGGGAGGCGCAGCCGCAAGCTGCAGAGTGGAGAAGCCAGCTGGTGCTGGCGGCGCAGCGGAAGGCACAGCCGCGCGCTGCAGTGCGGCCCTGCCCATGGCGTGTGGCGCAAGCTTTGGTGGTAGAACTGCAAAAGACATCAAGGTAGCTGGTCCATACGCCGCACAGGGGGGAGGAGGAGGCAGTTCCACCAGTTCCGCAGATGAAGGTGGAGGGGCGAAAAAGATCACGGCTCCTGTTGCGTCATTTGCTGATAGAAAAGTCGCTGCCAGTGCCACTGCCGGTGCCACTGTCACCTGCGCCTGTGCCGCAGAAGAGGGGGGGCGGACCAGTGGGGGATGAGACGTTGGCTGGAGCAAAGGTTGAAATGGTAGATGGCGCTGCTGATGCACGGGGGTGTGGCCTCTACATTTGTGCAGGCTCCATACCTGGGAATGAAGGAGCTGAAGGGGTGGTCGGTCCATCTGCGTCACTCATCAGCGGCGGAGGCAGTTCTGCCCCTACCTGTAGTGCAGGGGGAGGAGGCACCGCCGGCGGGGGCAATGGAACCAGCTGGCAGTAAAAAGGTTGCTCCCCGGCCAGCCGTGGTGGAGAGGAGAAAGGAGTCGGCAGGCGGGGCCAAGCGACTTGTGGAGCAGGGAAAGGCAGCATCAGTGGTCGGGGCGAAGCTGGCCAAGACAAAGACACGCCCACTGCTACTGCCAGAGCAGGGAGAGCCAGAACTGCTAGTTGTGGCAGGGACACTCCTGCTGCCGCCTGCGGTGTTGGGGAAGCCGAAGAC
>VXAX01000514.1:89115-110522 GCA_013399835.1 Leptocoma aspasia | reverse complement strand
GGGTGGGGGGGGGGGGGGGGGGGGACGACGACGTTCCGTCAGGTCTGATCGGGACACGGCTGCTGGAGTTGGCGGCGGCGGCATCGCTGGCGAAGGATATGTTGGTTTTATATAGTCATGGGGATGAGGGTATTTTGTCAGGACATAATCTCTAGGCGAGGGATAGATTCTGCGGGGGAGCCCCATGTCTCCTGCGGGTCCGCGCGGAGCCAGAGAGGAGCCAGCCACCGCCTGGCCCGCCCCTTTGGCCCCTGGGGTGCCGCTGCCCACAGAGACAGCATCTTCACTTTCTGAGGTTTCCATTTCCGCTTCGCTTTCCCTTGGGGTCCGGCCTCGTAAAGCTCTGGAAAGGACTCCCCAGGTAGCTACCAATTAAATAGCTGCAATCAAGCTGAATAGCTACAATCGCCTAGTGCGTCCCAAGTCTCTGGATTAAATGCGGTTTTCATATCTACTGGGAAGTCATGAGATTTAGCCCAGGCTAGTAAGGTGCGGAGGGAGTTGTCCGACACAGCAATTCCCATATGAGGTATCACATTTCTCCACACAGAAAGAACTGCTTTTTCTTCTGTAGAAAGTTGGTTCCCCATGTTAAAGGAAACCCTTCCCAACAGCCCACAAGCCTACCCTGGGAAGTACGCAGTTTGCTATGTTGGGAAAAGCCGTTCCTCGCCCTAGCTGTTAGGCTATTCGGGCCACTACTCGCAGTCTCAGAGGGACAGACCTTCTCCAGGAAGACGCGGGGAAAAGTCACTGTTACCTCTCTAGGAGGACAGAGAGTGTCCAGTCATGAGGGGACTGGCGGGGCCGCCGTGGTGTCTCCCAGTGGGAGGTCCGAAGCGTCCCGCCTGTCCTGCAATTCCACGAGGGGTCACCAGATGTCACCATTGAGTCAGGAACGGGGAACGAAGGCGACACAACTCCATGCATTTCAGAAGGCATAGAAGCTAGCTTTATTAGAAAACCACACACCTTTTATAGACAGTATCGTTAATCTAAGACCTGATTGGTCTTCAGCAACACCTCTCAAACCATTGGTTAATTAGGAGCAACACCTTCTTGGAAACATCTTACCTTAAACATCCTGTTTCACACACAGCATATTCTCAAACAGTAGGTGCAGAGATTGAGATAACAATTTTTAAAATTCTTTTTCTAAGCTTTCCTACCACTTCCCCAGAAAAAGGTCTGGGAAAAATAATCTGTTTTTCTCTGAGAACATCCACATGGGAGGGCACGGGGGGTGGTGCAAGGGTAGGGCAAAGAGCATCGGCCTTCAGGGAAGACGGGGCCTGCCACCAGGGGTACCACAACCAATGAGGAAACAGGGAAAGGAGAAACTAAGAGAAGTTGGGACATATGAGGAAAATAACTGGGATGGATCACAGTGTTATGCAAGACTCCAGAGGGGAAGTCCTTTCTGTCCACTTAGGTGGGGAAAGCTCTATGGTACGTGTTTCTAAGGCAATGCCCTGGGGGTTTCACTGAGGGGAAAGGATTCAGAGGATTCCACAATAAAGGGCATAAAGACCAGTCCAGGAAACTCCGGTGAGATACTAGAAATTTTTTTGTTGCAATAAGGTTATTCAAGTAATAGAGCAGGTGTTCTAAAGAGATTGTGAAATCTCCAGCCTTGGAGGTGTCCGTAATTCAACTAAGCAACTGGCTCTGGGTTCATCCTGCTTTGAGCAGGCCTCCAGAGGTCTTTTACTTTCATAGTATAAATAGTATAGTACAGTGTATAGCTATACAGATCTATAATCTCTAAGAAAGTCTCTTTGCCTGGGCAAGACACACTTTTAAAGTAAGACTCATCAATATTTTTTTTATTAACTATCATCTGCTGGTGCTGAGGGTTACAAAATAGTGAACATGCTCATCTATCTATGATAAAGATCTGGGTGATCAAAGTGAGAAGCACTTGCACACTGAACATTTCTGAGTGCAAAGCAGTTTGTTGATACCATATGTTGCAGTCACTCTTTTGGGATAGCACACCTTTGAGTCACAGTTGTGGTGATTATAAAAAGGAAGTAAAGTCTTCCCGTCCCAAGTGGCTGCTTTGCTAAACTCATGGTGGAATGAGAGTCTTTGATCTGTATTTTCCAATCACATGAGTCAGTACAGTCCCTGTGTTGGGACTGTTGGTAAAGCACTCCTGTACAGAGTCAGGGAGTCAAATGGGTTTTTCAATTTCCCTTTTAACCACTCATCTCAGCTGTGTATGAGAAATTGCCACAGTTGTAACTATTTGTGCCACTTGGCACGAAAGAATATTCAGTGAACGAGCAGCAATATCCTCTCAGTGAACACCTGTAATTTCTTTACCATGGTAAAAATTCTTGAATGGTATTATGAGTTTATAGGCTCCTGAAGATGCTGATTCAATTCTTTCTCTCCAAATATAGTTTTCCTTTTCCATCAGAAAGAGAAAGGGCTACCTATAGCTGAGTGGTTTCAGTAGTGCTCTAATGTGCCAGTAGTTTCACATAAAAATTAGGAGCATTTAATATATTGTCATAAGATATTGCCAGGATGGAATGATAAACACTTTATTCCTTCTCTGCAGTAGGATTTGCATGGGCCTTCTTTGTAGGGTACTATCTGCTAAATTCCCATATCATGGCCTCTTTTCAAGAAGTCATTGGGGGACCCCAAGAACCTGGCCACCCATTGCTCACACTCTGATTTCTTTCTGATTTTTGTGTGGGTGTTTATTAGCTCTATGGAACTGGTTGCAGATGAACTATGTAAGCCTTGATTTTATGTGGTCAGGCTTGAAGTTCTCAGGACAGAGAAAAATTGCTAGTTTCTATGTTTGGGCTTCAAGGTAAAATTAATTAAGCCAGCAGTTTCCATTCATACTAAATTGATCAGCTGGTGGTCTTTTGATTAGATCTGATTAAGGCTTTCTAATGGAAACAGAGTGTGACCACAATGAGCTGAACAAACCAAAGTCTCCAAAATTGGTATTTTCTGTGTTCAGGTTTCAATTTTGTTGCAATGTTTTGCTTTCCAATTGGGAAAACAAGCTCAATTTCAGACTGAATCTATCTGAACGGAAACATGGTGGTTTGTTGAATTGAGTTAAATGGTTTGCATTCAGGTCAGATTGTCTGAGTTGATGTGGTAGCTCCTGGAAGCAGCAGTTGTGGGGAAAGTAATCGTATGTCTTGATTCTCTTCGGAAGAAGTGAAATTGAAATAAGTAAGGCTGACCATATACTTTATCTTCTGGCATCTTCAGGACCAACTAAGAATCACAGATATTTAAATGGATACATTTTGAATGGTACATATATGTACAAATGTATGCATTTCTAGGAGAAAAATACATTAAAATACTTTTATATATAGGTAAATATATATATATATAAATACATGTATACTGTTATACTTGTGTTTCTGTAAATGTAATAAAATGTATTTTTCTTTCCTTTGGGAAAGCATGGCTGGAGCCCAGACGAGAAGTAAGGTGATCTACAAAGAGTCTCTTTCTCTTTCCAGGTATGTTGCCCTGATACAGAGTGTTTTTTATTTTGATACATGGCTATGCTTTGCCTGAACTGTTCATGTGTGCACAATTATTACTGGCAATCCTGTGCCACAGATAAGGATTAGGAGAGCTAATACTGGAATTTAGTTGAAGTATAGAAATTAATGAGTTTATGTTCTTAGGACTCTGTGCAACAGAGCCACAAGATGGCAGGAGCACAACATTTCTTTTCGCAGCACTTCCGTCCTATTTTCCTAGTTTTCTTGTATTGCGTTGCAATTTACATAGTTTTAATGGTTTTAAAAGCCAACTCAGTCTGACGGTAAGTCATGTTAAAGGTTTCAGGTCTGTTACTATGTATGCCAGAATCCAGAGTAAATGCAACAGTAACATTAAAAGCTTAAGTGTTGTACTAATGGAAGAATGAGACATTTTAACATTGAAATCCATAATATTTTCTTTATTTAAAAAACAAATTGTATCTCCATAATATTTTCAATTCCTTAGGAAATTAACTTTTTCTTTC
This sequence comes from Leptocoma aspasia, assembly GCA_013399835.1. Taxonomy (NCBI): domain Eukaryota; kingdom Metazoa; phylum Chordata; class Aves; order Passeriformes; family Nectariniidae; genus Leptocoma; species Leptocoma aspasia. The sequence goes on along the minus strand of VXAX01000514.1, from coordinate 106,501 downwards.
TTGATCAAGGTCATGATGTTGAATACTTTTAATGGACTGAAAAAAACTCTCCCAATCTATTCCTTGCATTAGAATTTTGGAAAATAAAATGCAAACAGCTCCTTAACTAAGTTAATGAGAGACTACTATAATCTTGTACTACTGGAGGAAAATGCGCCAGTTGCAGAGCTATCAGAGTCACATAGAGCTAGTGCAGATACGGAATGTTGCCCACAATTTGACAGGTATAAACAGTTTTGGAAGTCTTCAGCAAAGCAAAATCGGCTTTAAAACCCCCCACACTCTTAAAAATATTAAGCAGCTATTTATGAGGCACCTCTAGCATATCTGTGATTTGAAGAAGTGTTGAAAATAGGAAGGGATCTTTCAGGATCAACAATTTTCACCATCTCTAGGAAATGGGCTCACATTTGACCATATGATTAGCCTAGATGATTGTCATTGTACAAGTACCTAGCAGAACTCTATTAAGAGCTTGGAAATTTCAGTATTTGGTGTGTCTTCTTGCCCAAGAGTATTCTAAGCACTTCACAGGTTTTTCCTGTGTATGTAGATACACACAACGTCCAACTGAATAATCTGTGCGTAAGCCCTCCTGGGCTCCAGGGACTGAGCAGGCTTTCTCCTGCAGTTGTGGATGCTCCCTATCCTTCTGCTCAGTTCACTGTGCGAGACCAAGGTCCTGCAGGACAGATAGCATATGCCCAGTGTGTCATCAGAGACTGCATAGAAAGATTATGTAGGTGGTGCAGAGAAGAACAAAAACTGAAGTAGAAGGAAACCACACTCGTGTGAAAGAGAAAGGAATATGATGGGGTTGGTTTGGTTTTTTTTTATTAGAAGGATTAGCAAGCAATAAGGTGAATTTTAAAAGAGAATGCAGAAAAGGATGTATTACACTGCTTAGTAGAGCAGAGGGGAAAAAGCATGAGACATTTGCAAGGGTGGACTGATGGAGCCAATGTAGAAATGTCATTGCATGTAGCATCCTAACAGTCTGTGGGGTCTCACTGTTTCTGTCTAACAGAGCCCATCTGTCTTGGATCCTAAGGATACTACTCACAAGTGCAGGTATAAGTACAGGGTTTTTTAGGAGTTTTTTTTCCTCAATAGGTGAACATAATTTTACATGTACAAATATGGTTCCTTTACTGCAAACCATGAATGCGAGAGGCACATTGGCAGCTTACCATTTGCTAAACTACTGGACTGAAAGAAATATCCTTGCCTTCTCTTTCCTCCTCAGTGCTCCTCAGAAGATGTGGACTGGTGCAGGGAGCCTGGTGCATCTGCCCTGCAGTGCTGTGCAGTCTGTTGGAAATACTGATGTCCTTTACAAAGCTGCAACTCAGTACTCCCTGGAGCAAAACCTTTGCTCAGGCATTGAGCAGCAAGACAAAGCCANATTTCACAGCTTAAAATATTCTCTGTGAAAATGCCCATGCAGGGTGTCATTCTTTTATTTGTATAAGAGGTACAACTGCATGGTTAGACAGTTTCCTAGAATGTGAATAGGGGGAAAGTACATTTGACCTTTAAAAAGGTCTTAAATGTTTCACTGTGATGAACCAGCACTTCTGTGTTTAGAAACATCTCTTGTGGGACTTGTTTCTGAATAAGGCCATTGCCTTTTCTTTATGAAAAGGAGATGACAATTGATTAAATTGATTAAATAAAAAGTTATGCATAACTAAGAGAACCTTGCAGTACACATGGTGATCCATGTACATAGAAAAAGACCTGGTAAGCCAGGTTGACTACATCTACTTCCTCTTAGTGTTATGTAGGTTGGTAGCTTCTGCTACTGGCTGGAAAGGAGGTAGCTCCTTGCTACCAGCAATCCTCAAGGAGTGACACTGAAGGATCTGTAAATCTTGATTGTTAATTATCTCCTCCCTTGTCTTTTATCCTGCTCCCTTCACCCATTTGTCTGCCCCTCTGTCTCTCTGCATCCTGTTTCTGTTTTGAGAGGGTCAGCAAAATTAAACTTGTATTTCTGAGAAGCTATGAACTAGCTCAGACTAGTCCTCCCAGATGGAAAATCAGGGGATTGCTTTAACATGAAACATCTGAGGAAGCTCTATTTAATAGAGGTCTGAGGGAATTTAAAGTACTAGGATAATCAGCATATCATCTACCAGATAGCACCACTTCCTATGGCAAACATGTAACTAATTTGACAGAAAATCTTAACCTTTACAATTATAAACTCTTAGAGGCCTCATAAAGTAGCTTTTTTTGACCTTTGATGCAACTAAAGCATGTACATGTACATAAAATTTTTGTGTTTGTCTACAGCAATCTATCTAGCTATCTGGTTCTCTTGGCATGAATTAAAATCTATTCTAATACAAACCCACAGCTTTACATTTCTTTGCAAAGTAGAAAATAGAAGTGGTAATTTTGCTAGAAGAGAAAATCTATTTGAAGGTTTTCTCTTGATGGCAGTTGCTTCTTGAATTTTTATCTTCTTTAACACAATGTGAAATGCTAAAGTACACACTTACCCAGAGGGATCATAATCCATTTTAGGTGTTCAAACAACATTATGCTATTAAAGGACTTTTTATTTCAGAGCCTTCTCACTCTACTGGACTTTTTTTTTACTGCAGCAGTATATTTTGTCTCATTCTAGTTCATTTTATACCCACTGTCTGTTGTTATCTCATATTATTTACTGTGAGTGTTGCATATAATCATCTGTAATTTGTATTGTTACATTTATTTAACATATTTTAGAACCAATACCTAGATAAATACTAAAGAAAAAGCAAAAATTGACCTGCTCCCTTCTGTTCTCATCTCAGTCACTTATCCTCTGGTGTTTCAAAAGGAAAAAAAGTTTGGAAATTGGGAGGTTGACCTTTTCACCTTTATCAAGTGAAGGCTCCTGCTTGTAGAACCTGTTGTGTGATTCGGCTGTTTATTGAACTCCCAGAGCTATTTATGCAATAGATACCTGTAATGTAGCTGCTGCAGGCATCTCAATTGTGGTGTTTTGAGTAGGTGGCCTAGAAGGAATCCAATTATCCAATTGGAAACACAAATATTTGTGAACATATTTGAACGTGTTATTTTACTAAGAATTTAAGAGAAGGAAGGAATTCCTATGGAGAAAGATAGAGATAGTGTATACTTTCACTGCCTGCAGTGTAGTTATAATCCCAAAATGCATACAGAAAACTATATAGCATTAACTGTAAAATGGAATTATTTTCATCACTGAACAGGATAATATATCAGGCATTATTCTTTGTGTCCTCCCCTATGCTTGGTTTGTCATACTTTGACAAGCCTCCAGAATAACAATGTATCTTTTGTGTATATGTGTGTGTGAAGAATTTTAAATAATTTGAATTTAGTTTTTTGAAAGATTACAATATTTTCCTAACATTTGACTAAATGGAATAGTAAATGCAGAACTACTGAGTAACAACTCCTCTCAGCACATCTTTAATCCTTATGGAAACTCATGGGAGTTCGTGCTAAATACAAGGTTTCTTTCTGCTGCCTTTGCTTATGAAACCAGATGAAAATGTTTGTGAAAACATGAAGATACATAGGGAGATAAAATTCAGACATTTTATGTCTTTATATCTTTCATGAAGCTTGGGAAAGGCAATGTCAACTGTGGTGTCTATGAAGGAAATCTCCAGGAAAAAGAGGACACACCTGTAATCTGTCACACTTAGTGACAATCTTCCCATAACACCCCCCTTTATACTGAAAATCCTTCTTTCTGTAGGAAGTCTGAAAATACTGCACTCTAGATGTGCCAGCCTAGACTGTGCACATCCTCTGGACTGAGGATCCCTGAGGATCCCCAGTGCTTTACCCTGGAAAAAGAGGCTGGAAAGGAAATTTACAATTCCTTAGCTATGGAACAGCCAAAATGCCATCATACCAAACCATTGTTTATGTTGAAAAGAGAGACTATTCTGGAGAACAGTAGGCAGTAACAGTAGTGAAGAGTGGTTAATTTTAAAATAATCTCTAAAATATGGGGGTTTTTTCTGAATAAAAAAAGATGGTTTGTACTTGCACTGAAAAATTTGTCCATGTCATTGAAGAGTACTGATGAGTAATTGAATATATGTTTTATTTGTGTTTGACCTTTAAAAAGAAAAGAAAAAGAATCCTTCACAAGCTATTGAGAAGATAAACCCTTGGTTGTTAGGCAAATGAAATGCAGTTAACATCTGTATAAGTGATCTTTGCAGTTACAACTAAATACTAGACATCAACTCGTTTATTGTCCCTTTGGTATCTAGCTTGTAAAATATTTTTCATGGAACAAATGGAAATAGTTCATGAGAAGAATCAGATTGCAAGAAGCTTCTGTCTCAGTTTTCCATTAAACAAATCTGTGGCTTTTCGTTAAAAATGCTTTTTTCTAGGTATTAATAAAAATATCTCTATTGTTATTACCATAATTTTCCAGTCTCCATTGTTAGAAATAAATATCATGGTGACTGACAAGAAACCATTCTGCCCTTTAACTTTTGCTGAAAAGAATAGAAATTTGTTTTCACTGATGAGTTGGACTCAATCATGACAATGAGAGAAAACAATTATCTAATAAGGGTTGTTCACATAAACCTTTACATGTATCAACATACATTTTTCAGGTATACATTTTCAGAGCATAATACTGAGGAATAAAACCTTAACATTAAACCCTGCATTTTCCTTATTAGGAATATATAAAATGTATGGTATAAGATCTTATTTAGAAGCATTTTTAAATGAGAAATTAAATGTTTACTTTTGTGTACTCAGATTTAGTACAGAAATGTACGGTATTTAGTAAAGGTGTTGATTTATTTTAGGGTATTTCTTTGTTTGTTTTTCAGCAGGGAAATATTTTAGCTGCATTATTTGTGAGTACAGCTGGACCAAAATATTAATTTCTTGATCAGCGAATAGTTTCTTATAGCCTCCATCCATCCATCCATCCATCCATCCATCCATCCATCCATCCATCCATCCATCCATCCATCCATCCATCCCAAAAACCCCTGTGCCTCAAATTACAAGGAAGTTTCATAACCCTCATTCGAAACCTCCCATAACTTAAATCCCATCTGTAGTAGTGTTAATGATGTGATTAATTTGAAACATAATATTCTGATGTAAATTTTTTTTTACATTATAAGCATTAGTTCAGAGTCGTCATTTAGATGCCATGTATGGAGACACTTGAGAAAGCCATAGGGCAACTTCCCTCTTGGTGTGGTGAGGGTGTTCCATGGAAGTTACTCTAGCAGTCCAGAATGCAGAAGGAATAGGCAGTTGGACCTGTGACTGTGAGGGTGCTTTCACTGCATCTGTAACAGGACAGAGCTGATGCAGCCCCTAAGGCCAACAATTATAAATTGAGAAATAGAGACCTAAAGTGCAAATAATAGGAATTGCTAATAATCACACAAATTACCTGCTCCTGCACATAATATAAGAAATAACTAATAAATTGAGACCTCTAATAAACTGAGATGTTTTAGGACAAGAGCTGCTTGAACAGCATAATCTGTTGTGTTTTCCAGTGATTACAGATTTAGAAATGTAATATTACAAGACCAGGGACCTGATGTTACTCTGGGGCTGATCACTGCTTAAGTCAAGCAAGTGGAATGCTTTTCACTGGTATGAGGGAGAGGAGTCCATATTCAATAAGGCAGCTTCATGAATACCAGATGGTTTTTCCAAAACAACTGATTTTACCTCTTCATTGGCTTTTTCTGCTACAGTGTACTAGTTTGAAAACAAAGCAGTGGGAGATTCCAAGTCAGAACTAAAGAAACACTGGCTTAAACTGACAAAGTCAGAATATGACCTTGATGCCTCAGGTTTTAGCTTTTATATTTTTCAGATTCTGTACTGCTTTAATGCGTAGGTCTGAGCTTCATGTTAGGCAATAGTAAGCTCTCGTCACAGAGTAGGTAGACAAAACAATTCCTTCTCTAGCTGGGGACCAAGGACAAATGACACAAATTTCAGGCCAAAGAGCATAAAAATGGCAGAATGAGGAGAGAAAAGCAAGAAGGATGGGACTTTATAACCTAAAGCTGTGGTTGGACAATTAACTCTGATATGCTAATGGACCAGAACTTATAAAAAAGTGAGAGACCTCGTGACTGGTCATCTATTTTGTGACCATTTTGGGTTCATCCTGGGTGTAGCCCTGCCTGGGCTATTGTACTGCCCAAGGTGTATCCATTGAGGCCTTCTAATAAATACCTACTTTATTCTTTAACTCCATCCAGTCTCTGTTCTAGGTCAGCCTTCACAAGGCGTCAACCTGATAGTCAGCGTGGTGGTAACAGTCCAATTAAATGGTGCCTACAATCCTGTTGGAGTGATGGATGTGGGTTTGTCAAAGCAGTGATCCTGGAGAAAGATGTGGTCCTTCTCTGGAGGTCCAATGGTCATTACTGAGCTCTTGTTGAGGTTCCTTCAAACCATGATGTGTAGTTACAGATTGGGAGCTCTACCTTTTTGTTAGCCAATAAATCCAAAACTTCTCTTGCTCTGTTTCCTGCATGAGATTGGACTGAATGAGAAAATTAGAGGGTCTTTCCTATTCCTTGTGCCTCTCGTGTCCAACTCTCAATTTTCTGTGAGAATGCTGGTTTGCCCTAAATCCTTTTAGATTATGCCTCCCTTTCTCTCCATGGTTTTCCTGAAGAGCAGCTGATTAACATCCACAACATTCTTCACAATCCACAAACAATGAGTCGCATAATTAGATCAAGAAAATGGAAAACTGCTTGAACACCTGTTGATTTTTGAATTTTTTTTGTATATAGTTGAATGATCACTATTCATAAAATCACAGGATTTAGTTGCTGTTTGCTACTTACCTCCATCATCAGTATTATGATAAGCAACTAATTTGCTGCTATGTAAGTAACAATAATATTAATTAATAATACAAAGTAATAATCTCTTAAAATTGCTTCAGATATTTGTCTCTATTTGTCTTAGGGTGATGCTTGTATCCCCAAATCATCTGTTCTGTTTATGCTGGATGTTATATTCTGTGCCTTCAAGACTGGGTCTGAGAGTGAAGGTAGGGAGAAGAAGAAGCACCGAGTTTGTTATCTGAGACTGCACTCACTCCTCCACATTCTGCCCTGGACTGTTGCTTTCTGGGCACGGACAGAGCGGAACAGAGCTCTCCTTTGCTTTTTAGTTAGTTTTAGCTAGCTGAGGCAGAGAAGTTTTCCCTGGACTGTTTTTCTTTCCCTTTTCTTGGAACTGTTCGAACCTGCTCCGGACTGGGGACCTGGGGAAGCACTGAGAGCTTGCACTTTGTGGCCCACTGGTGCCTACTCTGGGCAGCAGCTTTTCCCAGTGCTGGATGGACTGATAACAGAGCGACCACCCACAGGAGAGACTTTCTGAATTTGTCATCTCTTCAGAGCAGCGAGGAATTTTGTCATCTGGCATTGTTCATTTTTTGTGCTGGGGAGTGCTTTGCCTGTCAAATAAACACTCTTCTTCCACTTCTCTCCAAGGAAATTTTTCCCGAACTGGTTGTGGGGAGGAGCCACGTGGGTTTGCTTTCTGGGGGGGCCCCCTTTTGGAGGTTTTCTCCCAAATTTGCCCTAAACCAGGACACTATTGAACTTAAATATTGTAATTAAAGCCAACACTTATCCCTTGTAAACCTCAGAAAGTGCAAAAACCATCCCAGAATCATGATGCTTAATGGCTTTTTCCACATATTTCTCTATTTACTGTGATATTAGTCTTCAGCATGCTGCAAAGCTAAAATTAATTCTGCAGAGAATTATTCATGTCCCTATTCATATGTCACAAAAGAAAAAAGCACATGTGCTTACAGAGTGATGTTGTCCCTGTAAAAATACCATTTACTAGTAAGAAAATCACTCAAGTATTATAACAGGCATTGTTCAAACTGAGTCAGGCTGGTGAACAATGGCAGTATGTGCTATACAGCAGTATTTTATTACATTACAAATTCTCAAGGCAGTGACATCAATATTAATTTCTCTAGTACAATACAGAAGTCATTGCAATTATGAACAAAGCCTTCCACAAGTGATTGTTGTACTGGGTTGTGTGCAAAAAAAATCAATATTAACAATTTAAAAGAAAAATGCTAAATGAAAATGGTAGTTGCTAATGCAATATAAGAAAATGTTTCGAAATGTGCCACTTCATTTTCCCCCCTCTTACTTCAGCTCAAAGGGGAACAAGGCAATGACATTATAAAGAAAATGTTACCTCAGTAGCCTCATATGCCATTCAAATTTTACATGCTCATTTTCAGGCCTCTGTGGATTTTGATTGAATTAGTTGCTTGGAAGTATTAGTTACCTGCTTCTTCCTTGAAATCCATATGTTCTTCTTGAAGAACCTTTATTTTTACAGGACTATTGTATACAGCACCTCAAAAGTGCCTGGTCTCCTATAATAAAACATGAAGATTAGCAAAACATAACTTCCTCCAAAATCTGATGTTAAATGTATTCCTTACTACAATTAATTATAGCTAGCACATGTAAAAAGGAAAAAAACACAGAGACCATGCATTTCTGTGTGTTCCAAGGTCACAAACAAGTTATTCTATTGTATCTTTATCTGATTGTTTTGACAAAGTTTATATGGGCTGTGAAACAAGGAAGAGGAAAGTTGTGGTGGAAATCATATGTGGAAATTATATGAATTTTAGAAGGTGTAAGAGTAACAAAGGAAACCAGTAAGTCATTGTTATTCTGTGGGCTTGAGGCAATAGGTAGAATGGTTTACTCTCTGGAAATCTGTAGAGACCATTTGTTGCTGATTTTTATGTTGGACTCTTTTAAGGCCAGGGTACTGGTTGTTTCTTGCTCCATAATCTTTCATCATCCAGTGGCCTTTAAGAGCAGGGGATTCTGGTTTAGCAGTTGGGGAAAAATGCTGGAAATTTCCTAACTGCTGTATTTCTGTTTATGGTAAAATAATATTTAGAATGGAGAGATGGCTGAGATGTTAATCTCCAAAGTAAACAACATGTCTGTGGTACATCATATGATTCCTTAACCAAAGACTGTGGATGGCACAGAAGAAAATGAGCCATTTTCTTGAGGTAATACACATTCCTCCAAAATGAATGTGCAATGTTAATCTGCATTTTCCCTCTCTCTGTTTCTCTGTCTCTCTCTCTCTCTCAAATGAGCAGTGAAACATTTTACTTGTAATAATTTTCTGTCCCTTAAATTTTTTTTAAATTATGATCTCTGAAGATAATGACTAAGATAAGAAGGTAATTTGTGACCACATAGAGTCAAAACCAAACCAAGCAATAACCCACTGTCCCATTATGTTATTATGGAACTCAATAGCCACAAATTTAAGGTAAAATCTCTGAAATAAGTATGATTACCACATATGTCTCACGCCAAGTATTTTTAAGTCTGCTTAAAGCACACAACCTAAATTCTGAAAAAAGTTGTAAGTCATTAAATAAATATTGAAAGAAATTCAAGCAACTTCAGCGCTCAGCACTTCCCTTGTATATTTTCCAGTTCTTGGGGAAAATTTAGTATCTTCTCTGAGAAATTACATTTGCCATTCTCTTGCTACCATTACACAGTTATGTCGCTAGAAAGTATATCCCATTTCTAAACACATTCCTGGGAGCTGCAGGTCTGGGATTCTGATTGCTGGTTGCTACAGGCTGTACATTATTTATTTTCATCTAGTAAGGACTCCAAAGTTTTCGCACTGTTTTCCTTTCCCGTATTCTTGTGGAAACATTCACTAGCTCAGCCACTGTGCCATAGTTCACAAATGATACAAAATCAGTACCATGCTTGATGCAAATAAAGTCAAAAGGATTAGCTAAGAAGCCACATTTTATGGAATTTGCAACACCTGCACAGCTGTCAGAGAGCTTTTTTAACCCACTGATAAATGTGTACAATTCTGCCTGTTGCAGAGAAGATATGTGTCTTCTCAAATATTTTTTAGGACTAGCATATGAGCTTTAATAATTCCATCTTTGGAGCTCCAGAGTGTATTAGACATGGACTTTGTATGGATTGCTTCTCTGTAATTCTGCTGACAGTGCCATTTGAGAGAAGCTCAGGGTCTCTTAACATTCTGTTTAGGTAGCTCTTGGATGAGCATAGCTCCTAAGAGCTCTTCAGGAGTGACATTTTCATTCTTCGTACTTCCTGCCCTTATCAGTTAGTCTTAGGAAAATAGTTCCTATTAAAAGTTCCTATTAATGATTTCTTCACTGGTTTTCTGAAGTAGCAGTGGAGAGGAAGAGACAGCAGGGTTTTTATGTAAATTATGTGAATTCCAGTGAGATAATAGAGATCCTATGGGAAACATTATGCTAGACGTGCTTCTGACTACACTAGGTTCTGATGAGTGTATGAGATGCTCAACACTCATCATGTTTAAATCTTAAGAGAGAAATTTCTTGAGAATCCTTATTCTTGATCTGATCCCTAATTTTAGTGTTCCTTGATGACAGGCTCAATCTGTGATGTTATTCCTGCCAATAGAAGTATTTAGAGGTAGTTAGTAGTATTTGAAGTTGGGGAGAGACAACAAAATCAGTATCATGCTTGATGCAAAGAAAATAAAATTATTTCTAACCACTTAAAGAGATTATTTTTAATGAGGGCAGTAAACAGATGATTCTCTTATGGTGGGCTGGTGAGTCAGAAAACTGGATAGAGTCACCTCTTTTCTGAACTCATCTGTATCAGCTTCTAATGTAATAAATGGCAGCTCAGGTTATGCTCTGTTCCCAAGTTTAGCTTTCTTTTCTAGCAGTTTCTCTTCAAGTTTCTTCAATCATACAGTTTAGCAAACTGTGTGCCCTGTGTTTACTGAGAGTTATGGTGACTGTATTGATACTGTATGGTGCTGATAATGATATTAATAGTAGTGTATATATAACTCCAGGATTTTTCCATCCTTTTCTGGGTAAGATTTCAATAAGGGATTATACATGAACTTGAGATATTGTTCTGAAGTCTGTGTTAAACCTCATTTTGAGGAAGCAAAAAAGATATAAGGAATTTTCCACGAGGGTACTAAATTTGATGTTACTGTTTTCATGCATCAATGATGCCTCATTCAGGGTTTGAGTTTTTATCATGCAGACTTCAAAGAACAACCTATACAGAATGAGCTCACTGACAAGCAATGTCTGGTTTTTACTAAATCAGGATGTGAATGCTGACCATAGACAGCTGGAATATCAATGAGTCTGAAGGAAAGATTCAGAGGTGATGAGAAGATGTTTGTTTCCTGTTCCCCTACTTGTTTAAGGATGGTGTCCTTTGGGTCTGTGACTGTATGAGTGTGATGAGGGTGAAAGAAAGAGCAGGGGAAGGAGTGGGAAGTCTGGGTGACATTAAGCCCAGATGGGAATTGTGCAGACTAGAGACATATTTTAATGCAGGACTGTCTATTATTTCATCAACTAGTAAAATCCAGCAAAGACTTGGAATTAAATAAGGGGAAAAAGATCTTCCATAAACACAAGCCTATATGTGGACAAGGCACAGCACTGCTTGGTTTCTCATGAGTGCTCTTCAAGACTAGGACTGCAAAAATGATGGTAGCTCCAAAACTGAGAAGACATGACCTGTCTTTGTTTTAAGGTGTTATTCCTTTTATTAATAGCAGTCTGACACCAAATTTAGCAGAATAAATATATAATATTTATATATATTATAAATTCTATTGTATATTTCTATTATATCTATTTATTTATATAATAAATTCTATTGTACCCCTGGTGCCTAGCCTCTACCATAATCAAAGACACACAGGACTTCAATATGTGTGTAATATTTGTGTTAATAAAATAATTCTTTGCCTTTTAAAAGCCCATGCCTCTTATTTAACTGAGGTATGAACTGACCTTTTTCCCCATTGTACTGGCATAGTAGACATAAATATCTTAATTTTACACTAATTGAAGCTGGTACCTTGGAGTGCTGAAGCAGCAGATGCACACTTGCTAACAATGAAAACACAGAATCGCTGGCAAACAAAATATAATCCATCGTAAACAGCATAAAATGGAATATGCTTCCCTGATGTGTCACTTTCAATCACACACTGACTCATTTAGAATACGGATTTTCCTCAGGGCTTCTGCAATTTGTAAGACTTGCTGACTATTCATACACTGATAATGTCCATCCTCTCCTCTCTTTACAGGGTGTTTAAATGAACAGTGTTCATTAATGTTAATAGAAAAGCTTCAGATTTATTATTTTAAAACAGTATTCAGAAAAATATGCTGTTGGTTTTGACACAGAGTATCTGTACAATAGCTGCTTTCCACTACCCCAACTGAAGAAGACAACTGTGTATTTGTGAGAACATGTGCTTCTTTCAACAGAAAAATGCATCTGACCTCAAAGTGAGTTGCCAGGGGAGCAACTAAAAACTCAGCATTTTTGTGCTGGGGAAATTCTGACACCCTGAAAATGTTTACATTGTGCTTCAGTACAGCACAGCATCTGGAATCTGCTTTACAAGCAAAGAGCTGAAGAAAGTTTTGAGTTGGTTTTGAAAATCTTCATCTTCTGCTTTTTCTGGGGAAATATAGAAAACATATCTATGACTTTAAAGATTTCCTTGCTTGCATCATTAGGAGAAGGAGGTGGGAAGGTCTGAAACCCTTCCTCTGATTTGAGTCCCAATGCTGCTGGGATGTAAAGATTAGGTGGGGCAGAGGCGTAGATACTGAAATGTCCTGGGCTAGACTGTTTGGGTCCTGGCATCTTTAGCTGTTGATCTAAGAAGCTTGGATTCATAAGCAGTCTAGTAGAAGAGGGAGCAGAGATGTGTCGAAATCTTGAGATATTTTTCATAAGTGTTTATGGATGCCAGTCATTTACAAAACTTCATTTCCTTAGATTGGATTTTCCTTTATGTTCGGCTTTGACACAGGACTTGCAGACATACCTGCTGAGTTTGGATTCACCCATTTATTTTTAACATACCTGCAGGAATGTGAGGGAAATTACCTCCTCTATTTCACGCTTTAATGTTCCATTTTGAGTCATGCAAAATAGGTTTAAATTATTATGTACATGGAAATTCCTCATTTGGATGCATTTCGGGTCTGAGTTGCTCAACAATAGCTGGTAAAGTAACATTGACAAACTATTGTGATCTGAGGAATTAAGTAAGATGACTGTATGCAGCTATTCACTAAAGCCTCTTCCCATCTTTCTCCAGCTTCACAGCTTTGTGCTTTTGCCTCCTTGGCCTGAGGGCATTGTAGAATCAATCACGTTGCATGTGCATCCAATAATTCCATCTGTGCACATCAAGGTGCAGGAGGGTGGAAAGCCAAGCTACTCTGACACAATTTATCTTTGCCTCTTGTTCCCTCACAGGTGTTTGTTCTCATATATATAGTGAAATCAACAGAGACTATGGGAGAAATGCATCTCTCCAAGCTTCCCTGCAGCTGATTATTTTCCTTATAAGACATTCTTCCTTGCACTTATGTGTTAGGTTCCTGAAAATGCCTGCTTTGTCCTCTGAGAGTATCTAAAATTACATGCTGTCTGACCTAAATATCATCCTGCAATTTGACACAAATGCCCAGTGGACTATGTGTTAGGATTTACTACTGTGACATAAAACCCCCAGTATCTTATAGCTAGAGATGTCCAGCAACATGAATGAAAACCTTTGTTCTTGGCTCAGATTCTGCATAATCTGCACAAAGTAACCTCCTGAACTTAAAAGGGTGCTTTTAGGACAACAGTGATAAATAGCATTGGTGTCTGGAAAATACCTCGTGCTAATTAAAGCCAAAGCACTGTAATTTGTTTATTTGCTTATTTCTGGAAAGTTTTATGGTTTTGTTATTGATTTTTTATATGCAGAGATGGTTTAGACGAGGATATTGAATTAGGTTTTATGTCCTCTTAAGATCTTCCACTGACCTATGCAGTAATACAAAGAATAATTGGAGTGAGGGAAGTAAAATGACAGTATCTTTAAAATGTCACATTATAGAGGCCTTTGTGCTAAGTCCATGATACTTTACTGGTTGCTAACAAGTAACTTAGCTACGTAGGTACTTGATTTCTTAAAAGAACTCAAAATGCTATAGTCACACCCCTGGGAAATTACTGCAACATATGCAAAAAGAGCAAAACCCATGCAGGATCCAGGCTTGATGAATAGAGCATAAATGCAGAATGTGAGAAACTACATCTTGGTCTCTCTGCTTGCCTAGGAGAAATTAAAATTCAGATGACTGCATAGAAGTGCAACATATCATAGCAACAATCTTCTACCCTTTTTATTGGCAGTGTGCCTCAGTACAGGAAATCAAGATTTCTTGGGTCACAAGGAGAAGAAAAGATTACTTGTAGTTTTTGCCATGTCTTCCTCCAAGGGCAATCTTGAGTGCTGTGCTTTGGTGAGTCTGATCTACAGAGCTTCAGATGTGATGGGTGGGATGTGTCCCTGTCCAAAACAGCCTGTTTACCATGGGTGAATGTGTTCTCCTGGCTCATGGGAATCTTCAAAGAGCAGCTGAATGTTCTCCTGCTCAAATGCTCTGCCTATTAAGCACCTGGATGACCATTGCAATTACAAAATAAACTGGTAAGTAGAAATTGCATCTTCTGTCACCTGAGTCTATTGGTGTGCATGATTTGTGCATACTTACGAACCAGAAGCTATGGAGTACCTGGCTTTTGGATCCCAATGGGGATAAATTTGTGCTAAGCAGCTCAAGTGAAGTACAACAGAGGCACTTCTAAACATGCATGGAAAGTGTACTTTTGGGTCTATGGGGAAGCATTAATGTGCACTGCATTAAGCTGTTTCTATGTAAAGTGGTAACTGAATAGCGAGGATTTTCAGGATTGTAACTCTTGTGTAGTTAAACTCTGCCAAGAGTTTCTCTCTCAAACATGCATCCTTTTTCTGTTCTCTTAGCCATTGATTTTACTAATCCAATTTTGTAATCCAATGTTGCTAGAGACAGTAGTGCTAGTAGAGACAGATTGATGCTATCTGCACAAATTATATTCTTGCACACTGTTGCATTTCCAGGGGTATTGAGTCTGAAGCCCAATAAACTGAGATAGGGTTTCGCCTGGACTTGCTCTGGTCTCGATGCTGGCCAAGCAGCTGCTGCTGAGGGGATTGTCCTCAGAGGAACCACGGCTAGCTTTGAGCAGCTGCTCGGCAGCCACATGGTGGCAAGTCCGGACTAGTCTGGAGCCCGGGGAAGCAGAGAGATGGAGCTGCCCCTTTGTAGGGCATCCGCACCCCAGGTTACCTCAGCTGAGACCTCTAGAGTGGTGAAGAAGGATGAGCCAGATCCAGGGAGAGGTTTTTCAGTCTTTATTCCAGTTCCATGTGGTGTCTGCTACCAGCATCTCCCGGATGACTCTAGTGATGACTCCCCTGATGACTCTGCATAACTCACTCGACCATGTAGTCACTCTGCTTTTTATACTGGGGGAAGGGGCTTGGGAAGGAGCAGGTAACCACCCAACCAGGTGCAGACAAGGGTGGGCTTTAGGGGAAGATGGACACCTGAGGAGCCCTGTGTCTTTTGGAGCATTCTTTGAAACCTGACTAATTACATGACGCCTTTCTGAAACGTCCTTGATAAAGCAGGACAATGGCCCAGACAGGTATCTGTGTATTTGCCTGTTACCTGGGGGAGAAGGGGGAAGGGGAAAACCACACATTGCAACACAGGGGAATGGAGTGCCCACTTTTATGTGATGAAGGACCTGTAATTCATTGCCATTACCTAGTAAATTTCTATTGTTTTGGTATTTGTTCTGCCCCACTGTCATATCTTAGTTGATGAATGTACTAATTTCCATTGTTATGTGTTGTGGCGACCAGTCGGGGGTCTGATGGCTCGACTCCGACACTGCAACCTTCCAGAGAGAGGTCCCACAGGGGACAACTTTCTAGGAGTCTCAGGCAGCCCTCCAGCCACCGGGTAAGCTCTGCAAGGCCCTTGGCTGCTAGCAATCAGCTCTTTAGCAATGATTTCAGCTCTTAGTGATTTAAACTCTGCCTTGTGAGGTACTCCCAGGCTAATGCAGGGATAAAGAGATAGGAGCTTCGTGTGACAGTTCCACAGGATGAGGCTTTATTCCAGGACCCTGCGAAGGGGGCCAGGGACAGACAGCTCCATACTGCACAGGGCAGAAACTGGGGGTTTTATGGGGAAAAGCAGGGGTGGTACAAAGGGGCAAAAACCAATGGGTTACAACAAATCTGCATGATGCCCCAAAGCATGCTGGGCTCTCACCATGACCAAGGAGGATTTCTCAACCCAGGAGGATTGAGATGATCTTATCTCGGCCCATTCAAGGGACATCTCTCCAGTGGAGATATTTCGTGTGCCTGTCTGTCTCCACAGTTATGAACCTGTTGTCAAGTGATAGGTTATACAGTTGTTAACCTGAATATCACCTTCAAGGTTTTGTATGAAAAAAACCTCTACTTTTGTAGTTTATATTTGCCTGGATTTTGGCAGCTAAGGTCTTTGGGTGGAAGGGCTATTTTCTGCATCTTTTCAGTGGCTCTCCTAGTTTTGACACTGTTAGTTGTCACACTACTTTTATGGTAAGTTCTCCCAGGTTTTATTTGCTTTACTTTACTTTACTTTAGATGTCCAGTTACTTAACATTTATTTGATCAATGCATAATGTACTCATGACTTTGAGGTCTCTCTATATTTCTTGTCTTCAAAATTCGATCTACTGACAATAAGAATTTTTGCTATTCTAGATAATTCTGACTGGGATTTAATTATCTGATCACCCCTCTGTTGTTTACTTTTTGTTAAGAATTATCTCTCTGTACAGGACAAAAACATTTTTTATGTTTTTTTTTATTAAAACATGTTACTTTATTTTTTAACATAGATGTAAACGGCTTTGTGATAAATGAGTAATGAAATGGTTGACTCTCACAGTTAAAGGGTAAATATTGTGTATATGCTAAGAGAAGTTTTATAGATTTATAGTTATGTTCCCCCCCTTTTTTGCATTGTTCTGACAGATGGCTGGGGAAGCCGGGGCATTTGGGAGGGTTGGCTTGGTACTGTGGCAACACCTGACATCCAGTCAAGATGTCAAGAAGTGATCTCTACCATTGGACAGCGAAGAAGAAGTCAATGAACAGAACTTTGGGAGGGGCTAAAGGGTTAAAAGGCAGAACATCCATTGTCTGGATGAGCACATGGTGGGACAAATCCTTTGCTCCTGGCGCTGTGCTTATTTTCTCTATTCAGTCTTCTATTGTAATTTTCGATAAGGTTTTAATAAACCTTTTAAAATTTTTGAAAGTGAGTATGAGGCATCCTGCACAATTTTTAATAATAAATATAATTAATTAT
>VXAX01000514.1:72774-86969 GCA_013399835.1 Leptocoma aspasia | reverse complement strand
GGCTGTTGTTTATTTTTCTCTTAAGTTCATTACGCCGTCTACACACCAGACTTAACATATGAGAAAACAAGGCATAAAATGGAGCAAATGGAGCAAAATGGAGAGCAAACACCCAAAACCAAGGACTTTTAAAGCTAATCAGTCCAATTACCTTCTAACACATATCTTGTTTTTACTTTTCTACCAATAACTCCTACTGATCACGTAGCACCTATGCCACTGCTTTCTCTAACCAATAACCTTGTGCCACAAACACTACAGAAAGTGGAGTAGAAGAACAAGAAAGAGGTGCGACAACACCCAAAATCCTCCATCTTATTCACTCTCATATTAAAATCCTAAAACTCTAAATTTTTCACCTTGTGACAAGCTATTACTACTGCTGCTCTCTAGTTCACACCTGTATGCTCCAACTCATCCCAAAGCCTTGGCAATGTTTTCCCTGGGCCAGAGGTTAAAAGCAGTGTTCTTCAAAGGATCAGGGCTTTCTAAAACTGTCAGAAAAACATCCCCTGTGCCCTGGGTTCCAACACAGGCAGAATATTCAGTGTCTCTAACTTTGTTTTTGTTTTTATTGAACTCTGGGGCCAAAAGGGCAACATAGCTGGGGAGGAAGAGTCTGGAGGACAAGTTTGATGAGGTGTACCTGAGGGAGCTGGAGGTGTTNCTACTGATCACGTAGCACCTATGCCACTGCTTTCTCTAACCAATAACCTTGTGCCACAAACACTACAGAAAGTGGAGTAGAAGAACAAGAAAGAGGTGCGACAACACCCAAAATCCTCCATCTTATTCACTCTCATATTAAAATCCTAAAACTCTAAATTTTTCACCTTGTGACAAGCTATTACTACTGCTGCTCTCTAGTTCACACCTGTATGCTCCAACTCATCCCAAAGCCTTGGCAATGTTTTCCCTGGGCCAGAGGTTAAAAGCAGTGTTCTTCAAAGGATCAGGGCTTTCTAAAACTGTCAGAAAAACATCCCCTGTGCCCTGGGTTCCAACACAGGCAGAATATTCAGTGTCTCTAACTTTGTTTTTGTTTTTATTGAACTCTGGGGCCAAAAGGGCAACATAGCTGGGGAGGAAGAGTCTGGAGGACAAGTTTGATGAGGTGTACCTGAGGGAGCTGGAGGTGTTTGACCTGGAGAAAAGGAGGCTCACTTCCTACAACTACTTGACAAGAAGGTGTAGCCAGGTGAGGTTTGGGCTCTTCTCCTGATTAACAAGTGATGGGACAAGAGGAAATGGCCTTGAGCTACACCAGGGGAGGTTTAGTTTGGATATTAGGAAAAATTGCCTCACTGAAAGGGTGGACAAACATTCAAACAGGTGCCTCAGGGAAATAGTGAAATAAATGTCCCTGGAAGTGTTCAAAACCTCTGTAGCTATGCTGCTTAGGGACATGGCATAGTGGTGGACTTGGCAGTACTGAGTTAATGGTTGACTCCTTTATCTCACAGACCTTTTCCAACCTTAATGATTCGATGACACTGCCTATTCTGGTGGCACCTTTTATCTTTTTGGTGGGCTGTGTGTCATAATACAATTAAGTAGGTCTTATTACAAATTCAGATGTGTTTGGAAAGTTTTATTCAGTACTTGTGAATTGTCTGGTGACTGATTTACAACTGTGGGTATTTTTTTCTTACAGATATTTATGAAATATTTCAGGCAGACTTCTTTGAAGATATATGCTATTTGTCATGTGTTTACTTTAAATTATCCACCTGTCCAACTTTTCAGTCACTCTATCTTTCTCTGAAGTCCATGTTCCCATGTAGACCTCTGAAATTTGCTCCACACATTTACTCAATCATTCTCTAGGTTTATGCACCTCTCATTTAAAGAGTGTCCCACCTGAAGCAAACCTAGGGTGAAGTAAGGTGTAATGGTGCCCCTGATGCTTTTCAAGCTTAAATCATTATTTAGGCTTAATTCTGTTAGCATTCGGTAGGAAAACACATAATCCAGCATGGCTTGAATATATGCAGGTGCTTTATTAGAGAGCTCCCGGGAGACCTATATGTGGGTACGCAGACCCACAGATCTCAAACAGGGGTTTGAAATCAGACATATTTTATACCTTTCCATTATATAACTATATGTTAATGATTAAGCTTACATTGTTCTATTGTATCTATTGTTTTCACCCAAGTGTGAATTCCCGAGCCCATCGAAACAATCATTGTCTATGATTCATATGTATACATAATAATTTCTAACAATCTTATTACTTCTATGACCTAGTACATATGACCCAGACCTTATCCCATGATCTAGAACAGGTACACTCTCCCAAGGCTAACCACCCTTTTCCAAACACTATACTTACAATTTTAGAAACATTTTAACCCTATGCTATCAATTCCACATTACATGAAGGACTAAAAAACTTCTTTAATAAGCTTATATGGGTAATGGCGAATTCACAGATGCATGAAATGAAAAAAAAAGACTGTCAAAATTTTTTAAAATGTTGCCAGTAAGAAGATTCAAGATACAGTATTTATCAAGTTACAGAACTTGTCAATGAAACACGATGTTTAACATGACAGTGGTGGTTGAATTTGAAGGAAGTTATTCTTACATCTCTTTGACTCTTTGCTCTGCTGACAAACTCAGGGCTTTTTTACTTGCTATTAAGGTCTGATTTTTAGCTAATGGCAAATACTCTGGAACTTCAAAAAAATCAATCCAGCAGAAAATATTTTTGCATGCACTTGTCTTTCTGCTGCCACTGTTAGACACAAGCAAAATAAGGGTTAATACACATACAGTTTTAGTAAGTATGAGCAACAAAAATACATTTAAATTTACAACCTTTTAGGTAGTTGAAAGACAGACTATGTCTTCTGTTCAGACTTGGAAATGAAGAGCCTTTTCATACTCTCTATGACCCACATTAAAAGAGCATTTGGTCTCCTTTCTCTCTGAAACTGTGAAAATAGCTTTAGCAGCTGACTGGAATGCTGAAGACCACTGAAGGAAGCACATACAGCCATATTCCCTCATGCACTCGCCAGAGTCTTTTTAGAAAGTTGTTCAGTCAGATCAGTGCAAGATGAGGGATCAGAAGACAAAAGTGAGTGAAAATCCAAAGGTCCATATGTTATGTAGTTTTCCCTTATTTATCCCATCTCCTCCCTATTTGCTTGTCTCTCCCTCTCTCTTTCCTCCTCCCCACCCCACTCTATCAAGAGTCCTTCAGATGGCCCTTCCCACAATCTTTTTAACTTCATTCTTTCTCTCTTCCTTTTTACCTTGTTCCTTAACTTTCAACAGTGGTTTAATGTTTTTTCCCTCTTCTCTATGCATTGCCACAGCTTAGTCAATCTTTTGGATTCTACACTTTGGATCTTCCTTCAGCTTAAATCTGATATTTGCTTTTATGGTTCCTTAGGGTCCATAGGCTCCATTTGTTTATCTCCAGAGCATAGAATGCATTTTAGGCAAGGATACATGGCTTTCTGTCTGACTGGAAATAAAAGATGTTGGCTTTTAGAGGAAGTCTGATCTAGACTGTGATGGGTTAGAGTGGCTTAGCCAAATGCCAAGCTTGTATTTGTAGCATTAAATGATTGTCTGCTTGGTCTTACTGATTATTACATAGCTGGAGGAAGAGTGCTGTCAAAGTAACATCTTAGTTTCTCCTTTCTTTTCCATTTTCCCAGATCTGCAAGTATTAAATCTTTCCTGCCTTGCTAAGCTAGAGGTAATTATCTGGCCAGGACGTACTTTTTTTCTTTTCCTTCCTTCTCTCTATATTTCCACTTATTTCCCTGGAGATCATTCTTGGAGACTTTTTCTAACTTCTGTCTATTATTTTTTTGATAGTTCTTGTTATAATTCCTTCTGGACTGTTTCCTTTTTTCTTGTAGCCTCTCTTATAATTATAATTCAAAAGGACCTATTGTAACATGTCATCACATAGTCAGTTATGACTGGTTTTTCAGTTTTGGTTGGAGTGCCTCAACAACTCTTAAAATAAATAGTAAGAGTTAATTATTCAGGCAAAAAGAAATTGACCTCAGTGAGAAGTGCTTTTGGCATATGAAGACAAAAATCTCAGGACAACCTATATTACATGTCTTTCTTCTGCCTAGTTTTAAAATTGCATGGTGAACTGATTACACTTGTCTTTCTGTCTCTCTCATGGTTTAACTTGATCTCTTTATTGATGCTGTCTGTAACAACATCATATTTTCAGATTTTTTTCAATCTGTGTTCATGTTCTGGTATTCTTATTATTAGAATTATTAGCAGTAGCAGTAATTCTGTGGCCCACTTCTATCAAGTATCCTTCAGAGCATGTTAGATTTTTCTTTGGCAAGGCAGGCTGTCTGAATCCAGAGACCGTAAATCCACTCTTTAGGAAATAATGTGTTTTATGATACATAAGGAAAAAAGGTTGTCTTGAATTTATGAATTTATTGTCCTATCCATTATGATATTCAGTAGTGAATCACCACATCATCTACTTTCTACCCATAATATACAGTATATTCTTCTACCTCTGACACTAATTTCTTTTTGCTATGTTTCATATAAATTTTCTTGAGAAGCCTTGGAGAAGGATGACTCAAAAAGCCAATAAAGGACAGTTAAATTCTACATGCTCAGCAAGCATTCTCAATATCTTCAGAGAATATCTCAAAAGAATTAAAAAAATTACTTGAGAACTGTGAAATGTGACAAAACAAGCATGTCCAGAAATGAACGTTTGTCCTCAATCTTTTTGAGGAGTTGATTGCCTGCTGCAGTATCCCTACAAAAAAATAGAAACTCTTTAAATTAGCTTCCTGTATGTCCTGTTAGGGCTAAAAACTTGTTTTCTCTAAAAAGATGGTATTTTGCACCTTTGTGAAGAGTGTCTGTCATTGGTTTGCTAGATGCATTCCTTATTTACACAGTATGCTTTTCTTTTTAAGCAGCAAATTTGTTGTGAGTCAATAAACTTTCTCTTCTCTGTAGTCAGCTTCCTTTCCCTCTTCCCCCCTACCTTTGGAACACATGGAAAATGGCTTGTATTTTGGTAAGCAACACACTATATAAATGTTTATTCATTGTTAGTTATACAAGAAAATATAACACACCTTTTTTTGTTTGATCTTAATATAAACCCCTTTTATTCTGTGTCTGCCCCTAGCTTTCTACTAGACTGGCTTAATACATTGATCTATTGTTTTGGTTTGAAAAGACAGGTGTCTGCTAAGGAAGGCAGAAGCCTAACCTGAAATGGAAAAGGTAAACCTCCCTCCCTCTGAATTACCACAATTTCAAAATTAAAAGGCTCTCAGGCAAAGATATGGGAATAAGAATAACAGTTCTTTACTAGGGAAATTGAAAAATACAACTGTAATTAGTACAAGCAAAACTACTGACAGAGTCAGAATATGACCTGACACCCTGAGGAGTCAGGGTGTTGGTAACAGTCTAGTTGAATGGTGGCTACAGTCCTCCTGGAGTGGCAGATGTAGTTCTGCAGAAGCAGGGATCTTGTAGAAGGGTGTAGGTCTGGAAGTCTGGTTGTGGTGTAGATGGGCCTGGTCTTTTTCTGGGAATCTAGTGGAGAAGAGGCTGCTCTTTCTGGAGAAGAGGCTGCCCTGATATCTCAAAATCTCTGATTATATGCAGGTAGGAGTGCTTGGCTCCTCCTGGGTGGAGTATCTCACAATGGGATGATGTAATTTTTATCAGTTATGCAGTGAGGCTCAATGGCTCATTAACAGGAGATAGCTCCCCAGAGGGAGAGATTGTTTGTGGAAGAGATAAGAAAACCGCTTAATTAATAGAAGATAACTGCCCTACTTTTAACAAATGGCAAATAGAATACATGCTTATTTTACAATCCAGGACATCTACACAGTGGGATGAGGTAAGAAACATATTTTAAGTCTGAAATCTTATATTCTGATGAATGTAACAAACATTAAAAGAGCACCAAATGTTCAGAATATGTCAATTTTAAGCACACATGCATTGTGAATAGTTCTGCCAGGGACTCAAAAATGGCAGAATGCAGATATGAATCTTAGGAAAAATTATCTTTCAGTGTACAGTATGGTCATTAATGTGACATCCCAGTATAGTAATTATGTACAGTACACTATGTTCCTGGCTTTTTCTGTGATGATGTTGTACACACTCAACAATTTTCATTATAATTACCTTATATTTTCTGTGTTCACTATAATATTCAGGAGCTATTATTGTATGCTGCAGTGTGATTCCTATAGCCTGGGAACTTCAGACATTAAGTGGTGAGCCGGAACTGTGCCAATGAGTGTTGTGGTAAGAGGATAGAACTTTGGCAGAAAATAACCCACCTTGCTTTCCAGCTGGTCCTCAGATTTCAGAGGTGCTCGCTGCAGCTGGGCTGAATTTCCAGTACCAAAGCTTGGCACTATAAATATGGTTGCATTTAATAAGATCCCAGAAGAACCAACAGTGTGGTTTACACTCTGATCTAATTCATGATCACAGATTCACCAATAGTGTGGTTTATTACAAGCAAGACATTACAGATTCTTTTTATTGCAGTGATAAATTGATCTAGATAATATGATAAATGCAGTAGATCTGCAAAATATCCATGTCTAGCTCTCTGTTGAAGTGTCCCCAAGTTAAAAGGGCACAAATCTTACCAAAGAGGTGTCTCTGTTTTGGGTAAGAGAGAGGAGCAAGTATGTCAATTTATCTGCAAGGGGATTGTATTCTCCTCCTCCACCATGGAGGACTTCAAATGTCAGTTTATACTTTTAGGAGAAGTGGAGGTGAGACTGTAGTCAAATGTCCTGTTACTGATGTCATCAATAGGGGGGTAGAGCATTATATGTAAATGACAACTACAAAGAGAGAGATTACAAAGCTTGTGAGTCTTGTGCAGGGCCAGAATAGAACTCGTGACATGTTGGTAACACGCCCTCTTCCAAGTGGCTGATGGCAGTGATAATGGTCTGATAACTTATTACCCCTTCAGCATGCCTTTGTACGCAGGGAAATCCCTTAACTGCATATCGCAGGACATATGTCATGGAGATCCCTTCATGACACACATATCTCACAGCTACAAACCTCATTTCTACAATGAGATCCTTAGAAATTTGATGACTTCTGAGAAATTTCAATTAATCTTAATAAACATGACAACAAATATATTCTTTGATCTCCAGAGCTTGGCTCTGTATGTTTCAGTATCTATTCTATGTGATGCCTGCAACTGGAATATTTTTGAAATGCTTTTTATATTACAGTATTTTTCTTTCATGTTGGTCTGTCATCCTGATTGTGTAGGGTTAAAATGTTTCTAAAATTATGGGAAGAGTAGTACATGTCCATGGGGCCTTGTGGAAGGAAAGACGTCTCCTGTCCTCTCAGGGGACACACATTAAGTGTCAAGATGCAATACTGCAATTGATAGAAGCAGTGCAGAAGCCTGAGCAAGTTGCAATTATACATTGCAAGGCACATCAATTAAGAAGCTCCAAAGGCTGCAAGAGAAATCAAATGGCAGACTGGGCAGCCCGACAGGCTGCTTGAGATATGCAAACAACAATGGCATTGATACCTACAAAGCTCAATGTATCTCAATTTAATTTGCCTCCAGAACCAAAATATTCAGCAGAAGATGAGGAATTAAGACACTGGCTAAATGCACAAAAAAATTCAGAAAGGTGGTATGTAACAGCACAAGGGCAAATAGTGCTACTGCCCTTGATAATGAGAGAAATTCTACAAATTAAACATAATGAATGTCATTGGGGTGCAGAGGCATTGGTAAAATTGTTAAAGAGAAATTAAACCTCAGTACAGATAATAACAATGGCTAAGTCACTCTTGTCAAAATGTGAAATTTGCTTAAAGAACAATCCAGTAGCTAGACAACAGACACAGTTAAAGAGAATTAAAGTAGAGATAGAACCAGGAGATTATTGGCAAGTAGATTTTGTAGAGTTACCAAGAACCCGAAGGTACAAATATCTTCTGGTAGGGGTTGATACTTTCTCTAGATAGCCAGAAGCTCTCCCCTGTCGCACAAATCAAGCAAAGGAGACAGTTAAATGGTTACTGCAAGAGATCATTCCCAGATTTAAAGTGCCTATAGAGATATCCTCAGATAGGGGTCCACATTTCATAGCCACAGTAGTAAGGGAAGTAAGCAAGTTACTAGAAATAGCTTAGGATCTCCATACACCATAGAGACCTCAGTCAAGTAGACAGATAGAGAGAATAAATCAAACGCTAAAAAGACAAATCAGCAAAATATGCCAAGAAGCAAAATCACAATGGCTGCAGACCTTACCAATCGCCTTGTTGAAAATCCAAATAAAACCCAAGAGTCGAATGTCAGTCAGTCCTTATGAGATATTGTATAAGATGAATATGAATACATATGAATTTCCTGAACCAAATCCAAACTTATGTGTCACTGGGAAACAAGAGGTGTATAACTATGTTCTGTCTCTTGAGAAAACTTTAGCTCGGCTTAAGAGCTCCCTCGTGTGGAACAGGTCACTGACCCTCGAGAATCCAGTTCATGATATTCTACCAGGGGACCAAGTATTCATCAAGACCTAGAACGAAGAGCCATTAAAGGAAAAGTGGACGAGACCCCATCAAGTACTGCTGACTACCTTCATGGCAGTTAAAGTAGCAGAAGTAGACCCCTAGATACACTACATGAAAGTAAAGAAAGTTCATCCTGAATTGTAGACTGCACAGGCTGTAGGACCAACAAAGCTAAAGATAAGGCGTATTTAACCCTTTCAAATGTTATCAGTAGTTGTACCAATGCTAGCTCAATGGTTATTGATATTGCCGGTCGGGATTGATGCTGCTTTGGGATATGGGATGCAAGAAGGCCAATTAGTTACTCTTTATTCTAAGATGAAGACAGAACCACAAACAGAAACACAAGTGATAAAAGTTCCTAATGCAAATCGGGCTGAGAACATAATGATTGGATTAGTCAAAGATTTTACTAAAATGCAGAATACCAGTAGAATAACTACCTATCTGCCAATACCCATGGCAGCAGGGGACCCAATAAGCTGAGGAATCATAACATCAAAATTACCTGAAATACACAAAAATAAAACAATTGTATGTAAACAAGTATCAAAGCCAAATCAAGTAGTCAAGGAAACCTAGAAAGTGATAGAGGAGTAGATGAAGCCTATGAAGAAACAGGATTGTACTCTAAGTCACGGGAAAGTAAGACAAATCATAGATTAGTAGGTTGAGGATAAAGATCTTACGAACTAGGAGTACTTCCTGCCACACTATAAAAAGGTTAAAGAAAATATTACAGAGACTACTCTTGTATAAAGGTGTAGAAAAGAAGACAAGAAAAGTCATCCAACACCCTGAGACAGTACATAGTCTATAAGTATACTTCAGAAATTCCAATATATGGCAAGCACCCCTTGGTGCATTAAATGGGAAGGCTCTCAGAATGAAACAGATCCCTCAGTAGCAAATACTAACACTAGTAGCAGAATAGAGGCAAAGTAAGCTGGTGAGCATATAATAAAACTTACATGTCTGACGACATACAGATAAAACAAATGCCACTGCTGGCAGTAGCCTTGCAAATTAGATGTACCTGCAGAAAAATCAAACACAAACAAGGTAAAATGAATTATAAAATACTAGTAAAATGTACAAAGTCTACAATTCGAAATCCAGGACAATTTGTATGGGCAACAAGTGATGGCACCTGGACAGCACATCTGCCTGTAGATAGGAAAGTGAAAGAAAAACTCCCTACTTTATGTCTAATTTAGAAAAAGTCTCCATTTAAAAGAAAACATGAGCTTCTACAGATAAGAGCAAAACAAGAGGTCTTAGACAATGAAAATCAAGATAATACCTGGCAAGAACCCTCTAGTAGAGTAAAATTTGGGTGGGCTTTAGAGTCTTTATTTAGTCCTATAGTGAATTACCAAAATAGAAAATGATATATAGACTTACACGTCAAGTAGACAGATTAGCAAGAGTCACCCAGGAAGAGTTCAAAGAACTAAATATACAGTTATAAGCCACTACAAAAATGACACTACAAAACCAATTAGCCTTAGATATGTTACTTCTAAAAGAACATGGAGTGTGTGGATTTCTAAAAGAACAAGTTGACCACTGTTGCATCCATATCCCAAACATATCAGCAAATGTAGAATATGATATTAACCAGTTGAAACAAATAGAGCAAGAGGCACAGGAAAAACAAAAAGACTTAGCTACGAGCTGGTTAGACAAAATCTTCAAAGGGTTTAGATAGAATGTGAGTTCATGGATTAAATCTATCCTCGAGAGTTTAATAATCTTACTAATCATGTTTTTAACAATTTGATTAGTTTAGAGCATCCTAAAAGAAGAAATCCAGAAAAAGACGTCCTGGAGCCAGAAGATAATAACGGTGCTGACTCGAGACAAGAGGCCACAGATGTCATCTTTAAATTCTCTGGTCCAGAACAGCAGACACAACAATGCTTACACCAATCATAGATTTAAAGATGAACATCACGTATAAATGCAGAAGCTTGTAAAGACTGTATTAAGTGAAAATTTACACTAATTATAGTAAAGTGAAAATACTTTCAAGGGGGGGAATGATAGTATAGGGTGAAAATGTTTCTAAAATTATGTGAATAGTATTTGGAAAAAGGGTGGTTAGGCCTGAGAAAATGTACCTGTACTAGATCATGGGATAAGGTCTGAGAGCACACGTACTAGGTCATAGAAGTGGTAAGATTGTTGGGTGTGATGATTATCTGCTAATTGAACATAATTATTATGTATACATATAAATCATGGAAAATGATGTCTCGGTGGACTTGGGAATTCACACTTGAGTGAAATCAATGGATACAATAGAACAATATAAGTTTAATGATTAACATATAGTTATATAACGGAAAAGTATAAAATATGTCCATTTCAAACCCCTGTCAGAGATCTGTGGGTCTGCGTACCCTAGACTCCCGGGAGCTCTCTCTCAATAAAGCACCTGCATATAATCAAGCCTATGATGGATTATGTGTTTTCCTACCTTATGCTAACAATCCAGTCCTTGATTTCTACGGTACCTGTATTTTGAATAGCAAAGAACTGTTCTTTAAAGCCAGGGGCTGAGCATACCTAGCACTTTCTTGAAATTGCTAAAGAGTTTTATGTTTTCTAAGGTCATGATTTAGTCTTTTACAGCCAAGTTCTGATCATTTCTATGCTTATCTGGATCTACTGATCAGTCTCTTTTGATGGTGAGTTTACTGACATGCTGTAAAGACATGAACACTGAATTGTTAAAGAGATGAACACCAAAATGTTAAAGAACAAATAAAAAGAATCTAAATGAGAGAACAGGAAGGAAGAATAGGGAACTATGCAGTCAGGTGTGTCAGGTATTGTGTTGCAGTGACTTGCCAGTTTAATACACTGAAAAAACAACCTGATTCAGGGACTGCTGGAGGGTACAAATGAGTCTTGCTGTTTGGTTTGTTTATGTGCTTATTTTTCAAAAGAGAAATTTAACTGTTATAAAATACCCCATTAAAAGCATTTAGCAACTGTTTTATTGGTTACTAACCTTCTGGTTTAATAAATATGAGAACGATGTAAACCTTTTAATTAGTGTTTCAGCACTTTGATTGTTAGGAAAACCATGCTTGTTCTTTGAGATTTTAGGGAGCCATCAAAGAGGATACTCACAGGATAAAAGGTGTAACGTCACCATAAATATGTGATTCATTCAGAGTTGCTACTAGATTTATTATGGCTGGAACAAAACTTTTAGTTAGTCACTTTCAAAGTAAGTGATGTACAAAAAATAAAATCATCAAAGAAATGTGCAACCCTTGCATTTATTGCAATGGTGATGAGGCTTTCTTCCTCAAAGTCAGGTTCATTACATCAAAAACAAGTTGAAATCCATTACCCCTCTAAAAAATACCCAGAATCTACCTTTGAAAGTTACACTGCCTTTCTGAGATTCTTGTGTGGTGAGACATGAACTTATGGGATATTTTAATGATGAGTTCTACAAAAATGCTGAGTAACTAGAGTAACATCCATATTATCTCAAGTCAAGTTGACTAAATATTTCTTGTTTAGTCCTTGTAATTTGCCTAGGGATGTTTCTATTCAGCACCAAATCAGTCTTGCATAAGTCTGAAATAGCCCTAGAGGGAGATATGGTTACTCAAAACAGGCAATAAAATAATTATAAAAGGAATATGTGTGTTTGCATTTTATTCTAACTAAAGACCAAGACATTAATCAAGAGTAGAATATTTCTGGTAATTTCATAGTGAGTTTACCTTTCTATTTCTTTTGGGTTCACGCAGACACAAAGTGTTAATATACAACAAAGGCATATATAAGAAAAGGAGATCATTAGACCTAGAATGCTTAGGCAAAAAAAAAAATTAGAAAGAATATGTGACGAGTGGAAGTATGGAGCTTTTTAATTTGTTGTTGTTCTTTTGGAGCTTATTTCCACACACTAAATTTTAACCCATTCGTTTACAAATTTGTCCTCTTTTTTTTCTGTCTTTCATGACTATCTTCTTGCAGTTAGGGTAGCACAACATTTTTAGTAACTTTTTTATACGTCACAAAGGTGTTTTCTGACTGTTTCTAAGAGGAAAACAGAATAGCAGAAACACTGAATCTTGTCTTCCAGGGTTTGACTGGGAGGCTACAAAGGGCAAGGTCTACAACGCTGTGGAAAACTGACTCCATGGAGGAATAGCAGTTGAGTCAAAAAGACTTACAGAAATCATTTAAGTAACTTTTCATGTATCGCAAAGAGGAGCATAGGGTATAAACAAAAGCATTTCATTTTGCTTTGTCAATATGTGTGCCTGGAAGTAACTATTATTTTGGAAGACCATTACCCTCTGTTAGAACTTTCATAAACAAATACAAATAATGACAGAATAATTTGTGAGCTTGTGAATCACTGCTGGAAGTGGCACAAGAGGAAGAAAACACTGGAATAACAGAGAGTGTTCATGACAAATGCTGTTATCTGGGATGAAGTGAGTTGTGTGGGAAGGAAAAAAGAAAGGGCTGAGCATCAAACAGGAGGAAGACTGGAAGGATGGAGGAGTTAGTGGATGACACTGTGTGTGCAGTGAGGTGTGATGATCTCCCTCAAAGAGCAGCTTACATCATGAACCGAGTTCCTGTTGTAGTAGTCAAGCATTTTTTCAGTGCTTTTAATTTTCTTTATAACAACTCTGGCTCATGTGGCTACGTTTGCACTCAGGTTCCCTGTTTTCCACTGGTGCAATGCAAAAAAGCATCTAGCGCAGGTTCTAGATCCCTTTGGAGGATGGGCATTGGCCTTGCCCCTTGCTACCTTGACTTTGTTCAGCCTGAGTTGCCTTACTGTGTCCAGCATTTCTGTGGCCCCTCAGTGGCCTGGGGTGTTCCTGTGAGAAAAAAAAGTCTTTTGAACATTTAAAGGAGGATAAACTCCCCTGGAAAGAGTTAAGAGAATGGGAAGTCTTGGTTGGAAATATTTAAAAAAGAAAACATGAAAAAATGCAAACCAAACCACCAGCTTTGTTATTTATGAGTTTTGACTGTAAAGCACTTGCTTCTTTTCTTGGTGTTTCCTGTATGTAAGAAGCAATAAAAATAATTCTTACTAATTTGGTGATAATAATTCTCAATAATTTGGCTAGGGAACCAAATGCATGCAGAATTTCCTTTGTTGCAGAAATGAAACAGTATTATGGCTGGTAGATCAACAAGACCTATTTGTCAGTGACTTACTGCAAGTGTAGGGGGTTGGTAACCTAAATAAGTGTCTCTTAAAAAGCCTAGCTAGCTTTCCTGAAGTATTTTTTCAAAGGATTATTAAAACTATCTTTTTACACTTAGGTGCAGTGCTGTAATGAGGAAAAGTAGTGACTTCAATAGTCCCAAGGGCAAAGACAAAACAGGAACTGAATGAGTGAAGCTGAAACTTTAAATAAACTCAAGTGAAGCATTTGAAAAGTGCAATCACACTGGCAGCTTCTATCCTGCTACTAATTAATTCTGGTTTTTGCTGCAATTCATGTATAATGCGCATCATCCTTGAATAAATGAAGAAATGCGTATGGAATGCTGTCTGCTTAAAATTGATACAAATAGAAGAAAGAAATTATGTACCCCAAGGGCATCTTTTATTTAAAAAAAAA
>VXAX01000514.1:35347-72701 GCA_013399835.1 Leptocoma aspasia | reverse complement strand
AAAAAAAAAAAGGGTAATTGCTCTGCTAACAGTTTTGAAGACAGAGCTTTTCAGTTGGCTCATTTAGCCTTATCAGGAAAGGAATGCGAAAGAGATATGAACAATGTTTTTTGTGCATATGAAATAGCAGTTGTTAAATTCATTCCAAAACTGAATCATTGTGCATTAAGGATACCCTATAGCAGAACAGAAACATACTTCAATGTTTTAATTTTTAAGAAAATTACCTTCAAAATATGTTGTTTTACCACCTTGTGTGTGTATGCTTTCACATTTCTTTTTTTTTTTTAATTTTGGATTAAACCTTTATGAATTTCCAATTCCAAGAATGGCTAGTAAACATGATTTCAGTGTGCGCTGAGGGAATTTTATGGAAAAAAGGTCACACTAGAGGATCTACAATTTCAGCAAGCAATCTAGAGATGTGTGAAAGAGCTGATGAAGTAAATAATTATTTAATCTCGCATATCATAAGGCTTTTGCTCATGAAACATGCAAACAACCTCAGCATTCTAATGCATGATGGCTTTATGGGCTTGGTCTTGAGATGGAGTGGACAGTTGTGTGGTAATTATGAAAATTAAACAAGTACTACAAAATTGAAGCATTTAAAGTTGTCTAAAATCCATGTATGGCCTTTTATATCTTGATTATGCTAAATAAATGTAAAAGTAAATGAAGACATTTATAGTGATATATCATGACATGAGTGCACGCTACCTTGATTATGCATTTAGAAATTACCTGATGAGAACAGTTTACACTCTCAACAGTGGAAAATCAAAGTGCAGTTGATTGAAGAGCTCCATTTAGAGATATTTGGGAAACAGTCACAGAACTGTAGTGTGCAGTAGATAATTGCTTTTCCCTGTAAGTCAGAAATTTATACAGAGAAGGTAAAGCTCTAAAAAAAGTTAGTGTAAAAGTAACATAGCTGCATATGCACTTTTCCAGAACTGATTCAACTTCCTAGCAGTGGAAGAGGGCTACAGTCTTGAGATAGGAAGCAGCATGTTTTGAGATAGCTTGAGTGTCTCTGTAGAAAATTGAAATGTAGATTGAGACCATAAAAATTACTCACTATATAAATCAGGATTCAGAAAGACAGTAACAAAGAGTGACCAGTCTTACTGATTTTCAACATACCAATGGCTCCTCTTTCATTTGGAGTGTAAGTTAACACACCTGAAGAAGAGTAGACCATCTGAGCGGAGGAGGAGGGTGTGGTTTTTCCAAGCAGAGAATCACAGTTTTAACCAGTTTCAGGATGGACACTGACAGGGATAAAAAGGCAACATGTATGGAGTTAGGGATATGTGTGTCTATTGGAGACTTAGAGACTGATGAAGAGAACAGGGAACATACAGCATGAGAGGTGACAGATAGAGAAACACTGTGGGAATTGGCAGGGAGTCTTCTTAACTTGCTGAAACCATCAGAGATATTGAACCACCTGGGTGAAACTATTTGCTGTGGAGTGTCTCTCCAGGCACCCTTAACCCTTAACTAAAGACAGCAATCTCAGTATGAAAAATAAATCCATACAGTTAAAAAAAATAAGAATATATATATAAAACAAAGAAAGAAAAGAAAAAACCGAAACACTGAGTTCCTGTTCTGGACTACCTAGCGTTCATTTACATTTATACCACCTGTAGCACGACATTTTCTGGAGCCACTGCTGACCTTCCTGTGTGAAATTTCTCTTTTCTCCTTTTTTCTTCTTTTCTCAAGGAAAGGAACATGCTAGTTTATAGTTGTTATTGTTTCTGTTCAGTGTACTTTCAAAAAATTACTAAATTACTTAAAATAGTTGCCCTTTCTCTTCCGTTAGTATCAATATTTGAGTTCTGGTATAAATCTAGAATATTAAGAGTGAGACATTGCTCTGGTGTCTTGAGTTTGGACTGTATCGCCAATATCAAGTATCAGAGAGTTTCTGTCATTTTCTTTTGGGATGAGCTGATCTATGGATCTGGGAAAAACCCACAAACTCTTCAGGCTTTTTATTTTGAGTCTGAGCCTTGTGGGCAGCTCAAAATGTTTGTGTATTCTTTTATAATGGAAAGAGGAAGTAAAACTTCAGCTAACCACAGAGTAGAAATAACTTGTTTCATACCACAAACATAATATTTCAGTCTGTCTTTCTTTTCAGACCTCAGCACCTTTTCTCCTCAATGTGTTACTGCCTCCCTCTAACTGATTGCTATTGCCACCTATGTCACTGTCATACCCCCTTTATAACCCTATATATCTGAACCCCTATATATCTGAGACTAGATCCATTTAGTTAATATTTCTGACTTTTTCTTTCCCCTTTTTTGTAGTCCATGTGTTTAGGAATGGGGCTGTGTGTGCTAACCCATTCACCTTCCAGATACAGTCGAGTGTTTCTCCATCTGTGTGGAAATATAATGAAAAAGAGCACAGCAGATCTTGGAGAACTCCTGGAATTTGTTTTAACCATTTGAATTGTTTTTATCTATTTAGATCCTGTTTGATCTGGTTTGAACCTGACTTGTGAGCAAATATCCATTGACTTTTTAAATCTATTTATTGTTTATGAATTTATGAAAAGGATAATGCTCTGAATAGGGGTTTAATATTCTAAATTTTATTCTAGTTCTAATGCATGTTGCTAATCCAACCTAGTATGGCAACTCAGCTGGTTTCTCAGATGCTGTCAAAATGCAGTATGTGGGTGTCCTGTATATGTATATATACACATTGTAAAGAACAAATCAGGAAGCTGTTATATCAATTTAAGACCAAATTATGGCTGAAAACTATCCATATTCAACTGGAATTTCAACCACTCTTTTGGAATGCAATATGCTTTAGGATAAAAATGAAGTTAGTGGCTCTTGGTTACCATGACATTAGAACATCCAGACCTCAAAATTTTCTAGTTCTTCTTGCCACAGGGCACAATAAGCCATCATCTAATCCACTTGTAGTTTTGTATGTTTTTCTTTCCTTCAAGGTGAATAATTGGATGATTCAAATTTTTTGGTGCAGATCTCACCTGCTTCCAAATATTCCAATATATATTTTACCCTTTGGAATTATTTTTAATATCAATCCTTTCATGAAGTATATTGCTATGTATTGCTAAAGGAGAAGCAGCTGCCTGAGCATTGGACACATATGTGAAAATATCTTCCATAACACTGATTATCATCCTACCCAATTTTTGGCACCACAGTATAAAAAAGATATAAAGCTATTAGAGAGCATCCAAAGGACAGCTATGAAGTTGGTGAAGGGCCTTAAGAGGAAGCTGTAAGGGGAGTGGCTGAGGTCACTTGGTCTGTTCAGCCTGGTGAAGACTGAAGGAGACTCCATTGCAGTTACAACTTCCCCTTGCTCATGAGGGGAAGTAGAGGGGCAGACTCTGCTCTGTGGTAATCTATTACGGCCGGGATTTAGGGTCTGTCTGACCCCAGACCACCATAAGTATCCCAGACAGAGGGGTCGCTTCTCCAGGTGCCTCAGACAGTCTCCCAGGCCGCAGGCTATTCTTAGCAAGCAGTTCAGCTCTATAGTGATTATCAGCTCTGGTGATTTCAGCTCTTTGCTTGCTAAGTGCCTCGGCAGACGAAGGGAGGAGAGAGGAGAAGAGATGTGTGATGTTCTGCAGATATGCCTTTATTGCGAAGGGGTCTCTGCGAAGGGGTCAGTGACAGCTCTTCTCATATACTGGGCAGAAGTAGGGGTTTATATAGGGTATGAGGGTTTTGGGAAACAGTCCAATGGTAAGAGTCGAGGGAAATGTGACCTATGGTCTTACAGAGAGATACCGGGGGTGCAAAGGCAGAAGAGGGGTTTCTTTGGTCAGTCATCATACTTTGCATTTCTTTCTTTATTTATTTTCTTGGCTACTGACTGCCAGGGAGGCCTCACAGCTCCTGTAGCTGCTACAGTAATCAGTGACAGGGTCTAAGGCAATGGCCTGAACTAGTCTCAGGGGAGGTTTAAGTTTGATATTAGGAAAGGGCTCTTTCAATAGAGGGTGGTCAGGCACTGGAAGAGGCTCTGCAGGGAATGGTCACAGCCCTAAGACTGCCACAGCTCAAGAAGTGTGTGGAAAATGCTCCCAGGCATATGGTGGGATTGTTGGGGTGTCCTGTACAGGGCCAGGAATTGTACTTCGATGATCCTTGTGGGTCCCTTCCAACTCAGCTTATTCTATGGTTCTGTGACCTAATGAGGCTGTTCCTCAGGCTGCCCATGATGGCTTGAAGCCCATGATGGTGGCTGAAGACTTTTGTGGAGTTGGCAAAAGTAGTATCCTGAACAGTCTGTTCAAGGAGGACTTGCCCAGTGAGGTCAATCTCTGTCACTCGGGCTTGTCCCTTCAGATGTGGCTCAGTGCCCTTTTGCAATCCCTGCTTACTGTAGGGATTTCCACGACCACAACAGCTGGGTGTGGGTACAGCAGCCTCAAGGCTGCCAGCAGTCCAGGTGAGCTGGGATCTGAGCCCAAACTGCCTTTGTCTGGCACATCTCTGTGCCTATGGGAGACTCTCCCACAGAAAGCAAATACTTCTAATTCATGGGTAAATAAGTAATAGCCATCTCATGTAGCTTGTAGTTGCCAAAATTTGTTCATGTTGAGCAGATTTCCTGCTAGGTCAAAGAACATATTGCATGTAGCAGCATATACACGCATTTGTTTTTCTTTTCAAATTATTTTACTACTGCACCTGCAGGTATTTTTGGATTTCTGCTGGATGCAGCTGCAATTTTTTGTTTCCATCACATATGCCCTCTTAAAGGAAAAGCTTTTGTGTGTGTGCTTTCTCTCACTTTCTTCTTTCTTTTCCTTTTGCCTTTTGCAAAAACCCCAGAATTATAAACAAACGTGCACTGTTGGCATTTTGCATATGGAAAATACTGTTCCTATTTTTTCATAGAATCATGGAATGGCTTGGATTGGAAGGGATCTTAAAGATCATCTCATTCCAACACCCTGCCATGGGGAGGTGCCTGCCACTAGACCAGGTTGGTCCAAGCCGTGTTGGCTTTGAACACTTTCAGGGATGGGGCATCCACAGCTTCTCTGGGAACCCTGTGCCAGTGTATTACCATGCTCACATAAAAGAACTTTTTCCTAATATCTAATCTAAACTAATATAGAATAGTCATAGTACATAATAATAGTAGATATAATAGAATATAAAAATAGAATACATACATTTTCTATTAATATAATAACTATACAGTAATACAAGAAATAGAAAAATATATAACATTACATATAAGACATAATAATAAACTATACAATAATAATTAAATACAATGATAATAATACATCATAGAAATTAAGATTTTGTTCTATCTCATCTATTCTGCCTACACAGTAAGTCCATGTGAGCCAGTGTAAAGAGTAAATGGAAATAAATGTGATGTGCTAAGTCTATATTTATTTCCCAAAATGACTTAATACTGAAAACACAAATCCAATAATTTTCAGGAACAGGAAACCTTTGGTAAATGTTTTCCCTCTCTGGACTGGTGGATCTAAATCAGCAAATCAAGCAGATGATTTTCTTTCTCATACTGATTACATGGTGTTCTGGATTTGAGCAGAGATGGATGATGGCAGCCATTCATTTAGGTAATGTGGTAGCTTCCCAAAATACCTGATGCCTATGGAAATTTTCCTCCTCCACCACTATTCATTCTGTTACTCTCATACTAGTTTTCAACACAACTGAAAATAAACTATTGGCTCAGGTTCGTGGTTTATGTTGTAAAATGAATCTGATTGTCAGGACAGTGACCTAAAGAGGAAATTTGTAAGTAACAAGAGCTTGTCTTTACAATAAGCAATCACCAGGCAATTATCACTTTATCACAATGATGAGGAAAATGATAGTTAGAGGAAAGGTAATTTGCTTTAATGTTATCTACCCTTGATGTCATTGAGCTTTAAAGTAATATTCAACCTTCTATTAGAAAAGAAAAATGGCAACTATTAAGTATGGTGG
This sequence comes from Leptocoma aspasia, assembly GCA_013399835.1. Classification (NCBI taxonomy): domain Eukaryota; kingdom Metazoa; phylum Chordata; class Aves; order Passeriformes; family Nectariniidae; genus Leptocoma; species Leptocoma aspasia. The sequence continues at coordinate 66,708 of VXAX01000514.1, read as the reverse complement.
TTTTTTTCCAAGTTGCTTGGTGTCTCTGAGCTGAGATGTCAAATCTTTGATTACATCCTTGCAACAATGCGTTGCATTTGTTGTTGTCAATATCCTGACAATGGAATGAGTTTTTCCCCCTGCTTAATATAAAATCCCAGCAGGAGGTCTTACTTTCAAAGGCATTTGATAAAGGAGCCCACTCATGGAGCTGAGAGGAAATAAATTGAACTTTTTAATTTAGTACGGCTATGATGCTTAAGTCCCAGGGTATAATGCATTGCTTTTATGGGATTTTTCTGACAGTGTTCTTTCTTCTGGCTTATTCTGCCTTTTGTCTCATGCTCACATTTATTTTTGGCAAGTCTGCTTGTAATTTTAGGCTGTGAAATCTAGGATATGGCATAGCACTATGTTGGCACACTCTAATGAGATTTTAAATATTTTTTGATGTAGAACCTATCAATGAGAGCTGCATAACACTATTATCACTAAATGAGCTCAACGAGGAAATCTTCTGTAGCCCTAATACATATTCTCCCATGCCTACCTTCAAACTTGAAAATGTATATTAAAAAGAAAATAATCCCTATTGCCCATTGGAAATTCCTGGCGTAAGATAGGAATGACCTATAGTATTTATCTTTCTCTTCTCTCCCTGGGAGCAATGCTAATAATTTAACATGGAGGTTGTAAGGCACTGATGAGCCAGTATGAGCATATAGATTCCCATTCGGCTGTTGATGGATGTTGGAGTTTTTGTGGTGTGGGCTCTGTGCTGCAGCTGGTGGCTCTACAGACCCAGTGCAGGCTCAGGCCCAGGAACTGCTTAGTTTGCTGGTGTGGCATTTGAAGGCTCATTCATGTCCTGGCTGTGCTGTACAGGTGTTCATTGTGTCAGTTCTCTTATGCCTCTCAGCACACACTTATGAAATGAGGGCTTTGGATTCTATGCCTGTGTTCCCTGATCAGGGAAGTTTACTGGATAATCATGAAAGGGCAAAGTTGGGACTTAATTAGGGTGACACAATTTGACACAGCTTGGAGTTGTAAGCAAAAAAATAGTGTTAAAACCTACTATACATTCACAAAATCACAGAATCATAGAATTACAGAAACACAGAATAAGCTGATTTGGAAGGGACTCTCTAAACCCTCTAGAACCATTGAATCTACCTCTTGGCCCTGCACAGGACCATTCCCAAGAGTCACACCACATGGCTGAGACCATTGTCGGAATGCTTCCTGAACTCTGTCAGGCTTGGTGATGTGACCACTGCCCTGGGGAGCCTGTTCTAGTGCCCAACCACCCTTTGAGTGAAGAACTTTTTCTTGATATTCTACTTAGTGCCTCCCTTACACAACTTCAGGCCATTCCCTCAGGTGCTGTCAAGGGGCACCACAGAGAAGAGATCACTGTGTACCCCTCATGAGGAAGTTGTAGTTAGAGTCCTTATTTGTACAAACAAAGGCTGAACAGCTTTTTGCTGGAGGCTGGTCCAACATTCAAGAGCAAGGCTTGCCTTGTTTTTTCTCACATCCTCTTGGATGCCCTTGTCTCCAAATTAGGAAGTCTGTACTTTTGTCTGATCACATAAAAGCTACATTCCTTAGAGAGGATTTTCAGGAGATAAGGTGTCCTATCGCTCTTTGCCTGTCAGCAATCCCTGCCCTCACACAGCAGCTGCCAGTGCAGTCTTTGATGTGTGGATTTTGGACAGCCGCACAGCCTGACATTGACATAACCTCCTTCCTGGGCAGATGTCCTGCCCTGTCATCTCCAGCCAAACCCTGTGGCATGTACTCCCCAGTGGCATGGGTGTCCCTTCACCTGTTATTTGGTGTGTTGTTTGTGGTGTGGGGAAAAGAGAGGCCTTCTGATACACAGCTTAGATTTTACCCAGATTTTACACTATTTCATCCCTGTGTCTATCACTTTCTAGCGGCTCTAGCACATGTTCTCAGTTTAATTCCTGAATTGCTTTCCTAGCTGTCCCTATTATGAATTGTTAGCCTTGGATGGACTAGAAGGAGAACAGAGAAACTTTTTGCTTCTTATTCTTTGCAAAAAGAATATGATTAGATTACTTATAGTCAAGAGAAACTGAAGTGATGGAAGAAAAGTGAAAAAACTATATTTTCTCTTTTGGATGCATTTTTTGTTTAATTTCCTAATGTTGAAAAAATTTTACAGTTTAAAGCTGTGGGACACACAGGAAAGCCTCCAGCTTGTTTGGAAGTCTGTGCTGACAGAAAAGGAACAACTGTGGAGAGATAACGGTACAATCTCTAAGATCCATAGGACCTAGGCAACTGCTAAGCTTTATTTCAGTCAAGTGTCATTCTGGTTTAAAGAAGAAAATCAAAAGAGAAAAAAAGTTGGAATGTACATACAGAGAGGAATTTATAGTTAGAAGATCACCACAGTGAGAAGATACAGGAAAACAGCTGAAAAATCACAGAATCACAGCATGAGAAGAGATCTTAAAGATCATCTTGTTCCAACTCCCTGCCATGGACAGAGACACAAAATAACCTACTTTTGACTTTGATTTACCACAGGAATGTTTTTGTCTGTTTAAATGCAGTGCAATAAGGTGGAGAAAGGTCAAGGAATAGCAGCTAAGAAAGGTATTGAAAAATCGGTGTCACCGTTGTTCTGTTTATACTGTGCAGATGGTTTATGTTACTGTATTTTTTCTCCCCTTGGATGCTATTATTTTCCTTTCCTGATAGTCTGAAGGGAAATTTTAAAAAAATCCTAGGGCTAGCTTATTGATTTAGAGCTGCCAAATTCTCCTGATGTGTCATTCTAACAGCTAATTGAAAGGTTTTTGTTGTGTATCAAAAGTATGCTTTTGGGAGCTGAAACACCCTGTTTTGCTTCTCAACTTTTTGATCTGAAATAACTAGGTGAGCTCTTCCAGGAATCTGACTACGGAGATGTATGTCCCTAATTTCCTCCTTTCACTGGCCCCAGCTGTGCTAGACTTTTTAGCTCCTTTTAACTAACTGTCATTAAAAGCAAAGTAATTGGCTTTGGATGCTTCTATTCCTCAAAACCTCATTAGATCTTGAAAACATGTTTTCTTATCAAGATTCCACTTTCCATCTTCAATGAAGAAATAGACATTGTTGTTTAACTCTATAGAAAAAAAATATTTTTAAGCCTCTGTATCTCATTCATGTTTCTGATTGTCTCTCTAGCCTGTGTGAGAAACATCGTGATTGAAAGGCTACATCAAGCCTACATCAATCTGAAAAGACATTTCTTTTCCAAACCAGGCTGTCTCTTTCTTCTGTCTGCAAGTACCTCGGCACTGTAATAACTTTATTGAAGTGAATTAATCCAATACACATCTAAGAAGAATGAGACTTTTAATGCTCTTGAAATAATTTCCCAAATTCAAAGAATATCTATATATTTTTTGCCTACATACACATGGTAAAAAGTATGGTATTATTTCAAAAATGTGATTTATTTTAAAAAATGTAATTTAGCAGTGGGCACCTGCTCCATTAGTCTGTTTCTGGAAATATTAAGTCGGGCAAAGCAAGTGTCTAATCCTATGACATTTTCATTTTTATCAGTATTGGGCCTTGCCACAGGTATTGCTCCTTCTTTCCCACAACAGACAGTTTCATGTCACTGCACCCTTTTCACCATTAAATTGCAATTATTTACATTGTTGCAGTGTTTAGTTGTACTAGTCTGAGATTTGAGTCTTTGTAACAGAGTTTATTTTCTAGATGTGAGTTTTTCTTGTAGAACTTCAGAATTGCAAATATTTTAAATCTCTGTTAGACCTTATACTGTGTCCACCCCTTTCCAGACATCTCTTTGTGGACTGCAGGACATGGGAACCTTGGCTTAAAGGTGTCCAGAGCAAGACTGCAATGCCAGTGGGCTGGAATTTTTCATCCTAACACAACACAAAAATGCCTACTTACACTGACTGGTAGATGTCCTGCTGTCTTCTTCAGGACTTCTGCAAGGTCAACACTGTAAGTATTATCTTGCAAATTCAGAAAATTCTGTGTCATAGAATAAATGAATGCATAAGGGTTTAACCTGGCAAGCCACATGCCTTTTGTGCTCTGTAATGAAACTGGTTTTAAAATGAGATTTTAAAAAATAATAATTCAAGTTCTCATTTTATTTATTTTTTTTTTCTTTTTTTCTTTAAGTACTTTGATTGCCTATTTCCAATTTTCTGGAAGAGTGGTAGCATGGTAGGTGAGTGAAGAGCAGGTAGGTGAGTGAAGAGCAGGTAGGTGAAAATGACACTTTTCAAAACTAAAATAAGATTCCCAAGCCCTTGTGATTTCAGATGCCAAGGGTTAAGAAACAAGCATCCTAACATGCATGATAAAATGATGAAAGATGGAAGTACTGCTACTAAAAATTTCAGCTGTGAGCATTTGATCTCAGAAAAAGATGAGAGTTTGCTTTCCAGAAAATGTCACTTTCAAATGAAAATGGAAGAACTACATTTAAATGCAATGTTGAGATTCCTGTTTAAAATTAATTATGATCTCTTTATAAAGACATTCTGCAAAAATCACTAAACTCTTTTAGTGTTAGTCCTCCAAATAACTAGAGTTGTCAAAATTTTCTACAAAAAGGTACAAAATTATAATACTTTCCTAAAGAATAAAAACATACAAGAAATAAAAAGCTATTTTCTAGTAGTGTCAAATAGATTACTGCAGTGTTAGGCACAGGCTCCGAAACAACTAAAAAAGCCCAAGAATGATTCAGCCATAACATTAGTTAATGTGTCATCTGAAAGTCCCTCTATATACTCTTGATTTGAAAGGTCAAGTTTTGCTGAAAAGAACATTCTCAGTAAGATGGTCCCAGGAGGTCTGATCTGTCATGGACAACTGAGCTGCATGAGACAAGATACACAGTGGGCAGAAAAAACAGCTGGTCCTCAGCTGTGGAGAGGCAGCAAGATCTGCGGGAGTCAGAATAATGGCAAACACTTTCTCTTTTCATTCATTTCCCCCCTATTAGAAAATGTTCTGCCCAGGACCTAGTGGATAACGGGTACACAACTGTCCCATTGCTGAATGACAATAGAGTGTCTTGGCCTCAGCAAGGTGTTTTGAAGATAAGATTGTGTTCCAGTAAATTGGCTGTCTGAAATTCTTTGACTATATAAATGCTAAAGGTGCTGATCTGAAGAAGTGTTTCCCTTTTTAATGTGATTTCTGGTGTGTAGAACAAACTGCCTTCTTCAGCTGGAAATTCCATTGGGAAATTTACTGTGAGAAGGGAAGAGCTCAACCTCTGCAGGTGGGATCCCACTGTGAATCCTAGTGTGTCCAATCAAAATTTTCTGGACTTTATGTGCTCATGTTCCATCAGACAGAGCAAGGTAAGGACAGAACACCAATGTACACATGGAAGAGGGACTCCACTACCCTGCTTGGCATTTTAAAATAAAAATGATTGCTGTCTCCTTGGGTGGAAAGGCCTAAGTGGGCTTAATTTGCAAAGCTGACAAATTAAAGCAACATAACAATTCCCTTGTTCAAACACTTTTCACAGCGGTATGATCAAAAGACTAGAGCAAATAGCAACTTTATAATGTCAACTGCATTTTTCTGGTTAAAAAGGTGACTAAAATACATAAATACTACTTTTAAAATGTGTGTTTCTTAAAAAAAATACAAACATTTAATTGAAAAACCCAAACATGGACAAACCAAATACTGAAAATCTAATGAATTATTTTTTTTCTAGAGGCCATTTACTTTAAGAAGTCATGCTCTTAACTGCATCTCCCAAGGAGAGCAGTGACTAGGAGCTCCGGTAGTATAACTGCCTTTACTTTTCATGATGGGAAATGGGAACCAGCACTAGAAGAATATTCTGAATATGATGTACCATTTTTGAAAGGAACAGGAGTCTGAGGAAAGTACAATGTCAACATTACCTATAGAAATTGTAATTTTTCTTTTTTTTTCTTTTTTTTTTTTTTTATATATTTCCTCTGTAAAAATGAGACTTTACTTACCCCTTGCAGTATACATTCATAATGAGGTCCTATGGCTTATCACAGTCATCCTTTCATTCATTTTAATTATTTATTTTGCTGTCACGTATCCGTTGGGCCAATATTTTTGTATATTAGTGTGCCAAAGATATTTGGAGTCGTACTTGCCCTTCACATCTGAAAATTATGTGTTTTTCTCAGAATTGTTGTAAATAATAGAATGGATTTGTCAGTCATGGAGATCTGAAAATTTGCTCTATCTACTGTTTTATCTAAACTTTATGTGATAGTATCACCAACCTGCTTATAACACCTGCCTGATTTAAAGAACAAATGCTTTGATTCACCATATTTGTATTTACAAAATCTGGGTGGCCTGGAAGCTCTGTGTTTACACCATAATGAATTATTTTTCAAATAGCCTGTAAGTGAGTAAAATTAATGCAAATCTGTGATAGGATATTCCCTACAAAAATAAAAATTGAATCAATGCTTAATCTGTTTAATTCTTAGGCTTCTTGCTCTTGCAGTGCTAGTTAGGCTATTAATACTAGTCCATGCAATGCTACCCACAGACTTTTTAACTGCCATTCATAAATACTGGAAACTTGTAGGTGAATTCTGCTAGTAAATGTCTTACTGAAACATATTTGTGCACAATATAGTACAGACCTTTGCCTATTCTTCAAGGTTATGAACTTTATAATATAGCACAAGCTCTCTTGCACAGAGGCATGATTTCATCCTGGAATGTGGACAATAATGCTCATCTCAGAATTTTTTGGCAAATATATCAGTCTGTGTCTTGATGCATGACCGGATCTATGCCAAAGATTTGAGTGTCAACAGCACCTCCTCGTGTTGAAAACTTACCTGTTTGAACATTCCTGACTGCCTTACTGACATACATTTAAAACTGTATTTTCTGTGCAATAAAGAATTAAAAATACTGCTCTGCTTCACAGAAGAGCCCATTTCTGTGGATTATTAGTAAAAATATGTGAATGTTGCTAAAGAAAATGTTAAAGACTAATGGTATTTTATGTCAAGAAATGTTACCATGTACTTTTGAAGCAATGTATTCCATCATTGGCACTTCGTGATCCTTGATACCTGTTCCCGTGAGTTAGGGACAGTGAAGAAGGCGACATTTTGACTTCATATCATTTCAGAAGGCATGAAGCAAAGCTTTATTAGAAACTACACACTTTTTATAGACAGGATTGGTCACCTAGGACCTGATTGGTACTCAGCAACACCTCTCACACCATTGGTTAATTAGAAACAACACCTTCTTGTAAACATCTTTCACAAACACCAGGTGCAGAGATTGAAATAAGAATCGTTTTAATTCTTTCTGTGAGCTTTCTCACAACCTTCCCCAGACAATGTCTTGGGAAAAGTTATCTGCTTCTCTCTGTGACCAGAGAGTCAGCACCCCACAGATACCCAGTCTGCTTTGCTCCATCTGGTTTGGATCCTGGCATATGTGCATGGTTTGTTACATGCCAGCCTAGGTTACAGGAACAGGTATTACATTTAGGACTTAGAAATGTTTCAAATACTCTTGTGAAAAGTTGGAAAAAAACCCCAATATTGGCTTTACTTCATATATGACAGTATGCGCCTTTATTGACAATAGTACAAATTAATTTTGACAATGGCAAAGACACACTGGTATGTGCCAATGATTTTCTTACCACATGTGATTCTGCCAGAATTTTCTGCTCAATAAATGCAGAACATGTGGTAATTCAGAACCTGTTTTTTTTTTTTTTCTGGATAGAAAGTCTGTATTTTAGATTTTTTTGTTTAAATTTTTTATTTTTATTATTGAGTGACCTTATGGAAACAAATGTTGTAATATAGTTAAACTATTTTTCTGGCTGTGTTTTTCTCCACTTACCCACGCTGTTAAGCAAAATTCATTAACCCAAATATGTATGGAAGAAGGTGATTAGTACTTACCAATGCTAGATTATTACAACTAATTAAACAGCAATGAGCTCTGTGGAGGAGGGCTGAGTAGCAGATATTGTCTGTCTTGATATTCTGCTTCCCTTGGCATCTTTTAGCCAGTTTGGGATGAGCAGACTACTCAAGAGGTGGGAAACTGCTTCACTGTTGACCTTAAGGCAGCACTTACGGGGTCATACTGTACCTTGAGACTGGCTGTGAGTGAAGATCCTGAGAGATCTGTCCTGGGGCCTGTCCTATTAAATGGCTTTACCAATGCCATTGCCCTTGTCAAGTTTGTGGATCATAGCAACTTCTAGGACACGATCTAAATTCTCAAAAAACAGAGTGACCATTTAAAATGAACCTTGCACACTGCAGGAATGAGCCAGTAGGAATTTCAACAAGAGCAAACACAAAGTACTATACCAGAGATGGAATAACCCTCTGGAATGCCACTGACTGGCTGAAGACCAGCTCTGCAGAAAAGGACTTGGGCATACTAGTGCACAGGAAGCTAAACAGGAACCAGCTTGGAAAAGAGACACATGATGAGTCATCAGAGAAGTCATCAGGAGGACACAGCCAGGATTTTCACAGCCATTTGTGGAAGGACAAGAAGAAGACAATGGTAATAAAGAGGGGATGCCTTTTCCTAGTCCTAAAGTCACGAACCAGACACAGTTAGGTGATAAAATGCAGTTACCTTTATGGGGATCCTTCATGGTGTACACCACACTGAAAATGCACCAAAGATACACACCGTAACATAAAGTGGGCACAATATTATATGTTTAGCAAATAAGCATAACTGACATGAATCCCCAGTTAGAGACATAGGTGATGAGGCAATTATCCCCTGGTTTGACCCTTTTCTGAGACCTACCTTTTAGATACTAACTAAACTTTGTTTATGAGGATGTGTCTCAAGAAGCTGTTTTAACCTTGGTTCCCAGAGAATTTAACCTTGGTCCCCCAGGGACTGGAGCCTTTAGGGAAATTTTTTTGTCTTTCTGTCTAACAGAGTAGGTGAAATGCTAGCTATGAATGTCTGTAGTTATACAATAGGCTACAGAGCTACATATACATATGTAGAATATAAAGAATATGTATAAAAGCAAAAAGGCAAAAATCATTTTGGCATCAGGAGAAGAGACAGATGATGAGTCATCAGAGAAATCAACAGGAGGACACAGCCAGGTTTTTGCAGCTGTGTTTGGAAGGACAAGAAGATGACAATGGGAATACAGAGGGGAGACTTATAACAGATAGAGGGAAAAATGTCCCTCCATGAGGACAGCCAAGCAATGAAGCAGATTGGCCAGTGAAGTTTTGCAGGTTCCATCCTTCAAAGTTTCAAGGAGGAAGCCCTGAACAACATGGTCCTCGAGATTAACTGCATTGGATAGGAGCTTGGGCTGGTGTTGTAATGTGCTTTTAAGTATATATTCCCAAAATCCTGTCCCCCCTGGCTTTTCCTGGTGGTTTTTCCCTCACGCCTTCTCCTCACCCAGGTGACAGGCCAATACACAAAACCTGTCTAGACTTTTGTCCTGCCTTATCGAGGACATTCCAGAAAGGCGTCGTGTGCTTGGTCAAAATTCAAGAGATGCCCCAAAAGAGACAGGGCTCTGTGTGTCAATCTTCTCCTGAAGCCCACCCTTCTCCCCACCTGGTTGGGTGGATACCTGTTCCTTCCCAAGCCCTTTCCCCCCAGTATAAAAGGTTAGGCGACCACATGGTCGAGAGAGTCATCAAGAGTCAGCACAGAGACATCACTGAGAGTCACCAAGAGTCATTACCAGAATCATCAAGAGAGTCACCAGGATAGCCAGCAGGAACATCACAGGGGAGAGGCTGGTGGCAGATACCGTATGGAACTGGAATAAAGACTGAAAAACCTCTCCCTGGATCTGACTCCTTCTTCACCCTACTCTAGAGGTCTCAACTGAGGTAACCTGAGGTGGGGATCCCCTGCAAAGGGCAGCTCCAGCTCTCCGCTCTCCCAGGACTCAGGACAGGCCCGGACTTGCCTCCACGTGGCTGCCTGAGCAGACTGCTGCTCCTAGCTAGCCGTGGCTCCTCTGAGGACAAACCCCTCAGCAGCAGCCACTTGGCCAGTATCTGGCCAATATAGGGCAAGTCTGGGCAAATCCCCATCTCGGTTTATTGGGCTCAGCCACAATATCGTGGCCCCCCAATAGGCTGGTGATTCTGTAATTCTCCTTGCTTGTCTGAGACTCTCAATATTCTCTGATGTTTTGTGCAAGGCAGCCAGAAATGCAACTTCAGGCGTCAAAATATACAGTAAGAATGTTCAGAGAAATTTATTCATGTACAAAATGAGGCAGTTCCAATCTGGTATTTACAGAGTCCACACCTTCTCTTCACCTTTCCTTCCCTCCCTCTTGATACCTGTGCCCCTGAATAGCACAGGTATCAAAAGCCTTGAATTAATTTTCATCCCAGTTGTCATATCCTGCCTGAAATTCTTTCATCCATGAATGTGGGTGGCTAAACAGGGAAACTGGGATTATATGGCATGGTCTCCTATGAAGATAAGAATGTCATGTTAATCTTTGACACTTTGGTATTTCAAGTTAAAGAACTGTATGTTACACCCAGATTATCTTCCAGAGAATTCCACTCTGATTCTATAAAAAACTGACAAAATTTAACAGTGCTAAAAGAAGAAGCAAACTAACAGTCAACATTAGAATAATGCCTACCAGAGAATACTTTTCTGCAGCCAGGAGCAACTGGTGGGGGTAGGAAGAAATGGAAGAAATTATTAAATAAAAGGATAAGGCAGAGTAGATCACAAAAATTATGTACAGTTCTACACTAAAAAAGCATCAGTGAGGATGAGCTATATGACAAATGACAGCAGACAAGGAGCAAAACAGAAGTGTCAAAAGTACTTGACTGTCTGGTTTTCAAAAACTACTGGTTTGTTTATGGAGCCTTGAATCTGATCAACACCATTGAAACTCAGACAATCATAGCACAAAAAAGCAGATTTGTTGAAATCTATGGGAACTAAGCACCTACCTGTTTATCCATCAAAAATTCCTATTAAGCATTCATCTGCAACACTGATCACTTTAACAACTTTGAAAAAGTTGACCACTTTAATAAAAGCGCTCTGGCTTAAAAATGGGTTAGAGTTTTTGAAAGGATTATCCATAAGGGTTTTTTTTACCAACTGGTACATAACCACCCTACTTGGCTTTGATGGCCAGAATTGTCCCGTTATGCTAATATTAGTGGTAGTTATATTGCTAGAACTTTCATTTGTATGATATGTCATTCTGAGTGCCCAGCTTTTGTGAAAAATATTGCCGTGTATTGTTTGTCACACCTAAATAGGTGTATGTTAATTTAAGAATACATTTTCTCATGTAGCTATGTAATCTCTCCCCACAACTGTGACAAATCTGTCTTGTCTGAAGATAGGTTCAGATTTCTTAATTCTCATTTGGGTGACTTTAATCATAACATTGTGCTTTTCTCTCCTCTTCTGGGACATTTGTATTACCTAACTGTGCAGTTAGATTGCAAGTCTCCATCTGCAAAATGTTTTTTTTTCCTCCCCTGGAATTTGGCTTGGATTCCAGTTCTAAATTTAAATGGAACTCTATTTTCTTTGTCTAATAACCACTTCTACATAGAAAAAGACTTATCTAAAGAAATGTGTTCCTATAAATGACATTTTGAGCATTGTAGATATATGCCTCCTCTGCCAGGTTACCTGCAGTGTGCAGAAAAAATCTTAAAGATACAGATGTATTTATACATATCCAGTCCCTGTAATTTGTAATACTCACTTCCATTGTTTGTGTATCTTATCTCTTTCATATTACGGGAAAATATTCTTACTTCCTAAAAGAGACATTGTTTCTAATGGAGTGGCCCATTTAAAGATTCACACAATAATATCTTCACAGAAAATGCAGCTGTATAGCTCAATGAGTCTTTGTCTAGTTCCAACCCTCCCTCCCCCCACTATTCTACTATAAATGGTACCTGGATGGAGACAGATTTGATTGTTAGTAATTATTTCCATTGTCTTATTCAGATTAGTTTCTGCCTTATTTCTGTTATTGGCCAAATTCGTGGGCTGATATTTGGAATGAACTTTGTCTAAATTTCTAATATGCTGCTGTATAGTGCTGTATATCTTAATGTGCTTTTAAAAATTCAAAGATTGCGCTTTTCAGACTGCGGACCTAATAATTTGTAGTAATGCCAGTGAGGATTCCACCACTGGATGTGTCTTTGCACTGCAGTGGGTTATGGAGATTGTTATTCAGTTTGGTTATTGCAGACACATGGTTCAAAAAGGTCTCTGAATATTTGGTTGTGTTAGGGTGTCCCTAGCCTGGATCCTACAGCTCAGAACCCAACAGTGAAACATTCAAGTGGCTGCTCCTGCTGTTAGCATAGAGTCGGAAAAAACATAATCCAGCTGTCTTCATTTGAAAAGACAGGAGTCTGCTAAGGAAGGCAAGAGCCTCCCGTGAAATGGAAAAGGTAAACCCCCTCCCTCCAAATGACCACAATTTCAAAAATAAAAGGCTCTCAGGCAAAGATATGGGAATAGGAATATCAGTTCTTTACTAGGAAAAACTGAAAAAAATACAAATGTAATTAGTACAAACAAAACCACTGATAGAGTCAGAAACCTGACACCCTGAGGAGTCAGGGTGTTGGTAATAGTCCAATTGAATGGTGGCTGCTCCTCCTGGAGTGGCAAATGAAATTCTGCTGAAGAGGTAATCCTGTAGAAGGGTGTAGTTTTTTCTGAAGGTCTGGTGATAGAGTAGATGGGCCTGGTCTTCCTCTGGGAATCCAGCAGACAAGAGGCTAAACTGGTGTCCCAAAAAATGCTGGTTTTATGCAGGTAGGACTGCTTGGCTCCTCCCCTGGGTGGAGCATCTCACAATGGGATGATGTAATTTTATCAGTCACACAGTGAGGTTCAATGGCCCATTAACAGAAAATATCTCCCTGGAGGGAGACATTGTTTTTGGAAGAGATAAGAAAACTGCCAAATTAACAGAAGATAACTGCCCCACCTTTAACAGATGGCAAATAGAATACATGCTTATTTTACAATCCAGGACACCAGCATAGCTTGATTATATGCAGGTGCTTTTATTGAGAGAGAGCTCTCCCGGGAGTCCTAAAATGAACTAAAGGCAGATTTAGCACAAATGATGGCCAAGCAACAAGGTGCAGGAACAAAAGAGAAGCTTTGCAAAACCAATCTGCGTCAGAAGCTTTAGAAATACTGAAAATGTTTGCTACTGGTGTATCTTAAACACAAAATAGGATAGGCTGCTTGTCATACTGGCCACTAATTCCCTTGAAATCATAGTTACAACAGGAAGGAAGCATGATCACTTCTCACAGGACGCTTATCACCTGTGGTCGTTTCTGAAACAAAATGTGAACAGCAAGGAGATGATAGAAGAAAATGGCTGAGTTGCACTTAGCTTCCAGCGTCTTTTTAATTTTGAGGATGGTTTATTATCCCATCCCATTTTTGGGGTCTTTGATCTGTTTTGTTTTGTGCCTGGGGGTGATGGCTGTCCCTGCCCTACCCTGCCATCCTCCTTGGCTCCAGGACTGTGGCGATGAAGGGGAGCTGAGCCACGATTTCCAGGGGGAGTTGGGGGCGGGGTGAGAGGCAGTCTCTCTCTTGCGGTACATGGTTCGAATAGACACATGCGGCCGGTATCTCTGACCAGGGGTCCTGCTGTTTCTGTGGGTTTTGCCTGCTTCTTTTTTGTTTTTGTTTTTGTTTTTGTTTTCTTCTTCAGCACTGTGATTGAGCTTGCCAGCTGGGCTTCTTTTGCTGGGCTACTGTTGGGAAGCCCAGAGCCAGTGCGTGCTTCGCCAGGACCTGAGGCTGTCCTTGTTTCCTGCCACCACCACCCTTCGCACAGCCGGGATGCAAAGGACCAGCCAGCGCTGGTGAGAAAATCCTGAAGAGCCTTTTACTGCGCTCAGGAGCCAAACTGTATTGCCTAACCCCCACCGCACCTCCACTATTGCACCGGGTTTGTACAGCTACACTGTAGCTTTTCATCCTCTGCCTGCCAGAAGTCCTGCTCTTCCAGCTTGCTTTTCCTGAGATTCCTGCTCCTGTAGCACGGACAAACGACTTTTCAGCTAATTAAAGTTGAAAAGAGGGTATATTTATTACAGCACTGGACACATGGGGAATCCTTTTCCAAAAGCATGTGCAAGAAGTCACAGACTCCAGCTCTCTATTTATCTAAAAAGGTTTTACATATTCATACGGTATCCAAGACGCTATCCAAGACGCCTAATACATAATAATTATCCGCCCCGCTTAGTATTATAATTAGCTAAATATCTATTACAGCTGCCCAACTGTCTTCTTTAATTGGGTCGGTGGGCTTTGAAATTAGTCAGTGGGCTGATGAGGGGAGGAAGTAAGATGTAAACCCTCCACCCATGTCCAGCTGGCAGGACTTTTTGATCTGCTGGTCACAGTCCAAGCCTCCCCTCACAGTTCAATTGTTCTTAGAAGCTATTTGTATTTATGGTTTGTGCTCTTTTACAATACTTCACATATCCCCTGTCATTCTTAGCTTTGGTTCAGTTGTCCCCACCTGGTCCTTGCTAGCTACATTCCTAACCTAACACCTTAATTCATTTAAGATCTTCGCTATCCTAATCATGTTCCTAGCTCGACCCCTTGATTCCTAGCTTGACCCCTTGACTCACTACAGCTCCTTTTGCTATCCAAAGGGGGCACCAGGATCGGCTGCCTCTGAGGCTTCGTAAAGGAGACCTCTCCTCCATCTCTTCCTCCTGGCTGCATCCGCCATCACCCACGTGGTGAAAGATGGCTGGACCCATGCCACAGCACCCCCTGCAGCCGTGGAGGAGTCATCAAACTGGCCTGTCCCAGCTGGGGAGCCACCAGCGCCCCTGTCGACTGTGACTGTAACTACACTAAAGGGGAAGGTGCTTAAATAGCGGGAAGAGACTGTTTACTGGGTTTTCTGTTCTGTGTTTGTTGTTGTTACCACTGTTGTTGTTTGTTTGCTTTGTTATACATACACACACTAATAAAGAACTATTATTCCTTTTCTCATGTTTGCCTGAAAGCCCCTTAATTTCAAAATTATAATAATTTGGAGGGGAGGGGATAATCTTTTCAATTCCAAGGGAGGCTCCTGCCTTCCTTAGCAGACACCTGTCTTTCAAACCAAGATACCAATATTCTTGCAGGAATATCAAACAAAAGAATTGTAAGGAGAATGTCTTTGAACTATTGTTTTCATGGAATGTCAGATCTCAGTCTACTCAGATTAAGCAAGTTTCAAAGTATACCACATGCAATCTTCATGTGTGTATTCTGACACCCTTTCATCATCTATGCCTTCACCAATTCGGCATCTGCCTCTGAAAGCAAAATAAAACAAAACATACCACTTAGTGTTCCCCCAGAATCAATCTTAGTGTTTGAGGGATGAAAACATTTCTTTTTATCTGGCAAAGAAGTTAAACGTTCAGGAAACAAAATCTTTTTTTCTCAGTACTAAAAAATGCAGTTGTGAGAAAATATTTCAGCCATTGAATCCTGCAAATATTTCAAAAGTTATTTTAGAACTTTTCAAGATGTAAGGAGAAAAAGAATTGTGAGAGTGTTCTGGGCCCTGGGCAATTCCTGGGGTGAAACCTGACTATTTTTCTCAGCAGCCCTTAGAGTATGTCTTAGGCTCACCTACTCTTGCTTGATCAGACGTGTCACAAACAGGTATTTTTCAAGAGCTGAATTTTTACTTGGCATACAGGTCTGCTGATTCGCTATTTCTGACTCTCTCCAGAATCCTTGATCTCACAGAACATTTAGTGATATGAGAACCCAGCCTTCACTGAAAATGGCGGGGCCGTTTCCACATGTATCTACTACTGTATGTGGAAGAGAAAGCAAGCAAAAGCCAGTATTCTCACTGTTTAATTCCCAGCTCCTACTTCAGCTAAATTAGGAGCCAATTTTCATTAAATTATTGCAGAAAAAAGGCTCCTCCTGAGGGTAGTTCAGAACTAAATGTTAGGCCCTCTGTCAGTGTAGTTTTACTTCTCCCATTGTATTTTTCCAGTATGAACAGTAGCAACTGTTCATTTTAAAAAAAAATAAAGTGGTATGTGAAAAAAAAATCCTACTGCTTTTTTATTGGATTGCTGAGGTCAATTGCTAAATGAGAACTTGAAATATTTCCCTCTCCCTCTAATACATTCTAATATGAAGCACAGATTCAGACCATTGCAGAAGATAAAGAACACTGTACATTGCTTTTAGGTGTACTTTGTTTTCTCTAAGCATAAATAGAAGGCAGTTGTTTGTACCTCTGATCTGTAGTCTTCAAGACTTCTTTGATCCCTTGGTCTTGCAGGACCTATAGTGTGTCCGAATAGCAAATATATTTTAATACACTTTTTGGTTCAGGATTATCCTAGAAATTGACAAAAGAATATCCAACATCTCAGACCAACATTCTACCATCTAAAGCTTTTTAGATGCCTTTAGCTGAGAATACAGAGAAGTATATTATGAAATTCAAATACATCATACAGAATATTTGTTTTGTAGGGCTTTTTAACAAGCCATTGGTAATTGTTGGGAAGGATGAAATAGGAAAGCCTTATAAATATGACTGTTTAGACCTTGAGAATATGAAACATATAGGTGAAATAGAATTGAAAGCAAGTTTCGATGTCTAAGATGCCTAGCCTCTGTTACTGAACAACAGAAAAACAATAGTATGGCTAGCTGAAGGTAATCCCCTTTTAATTAAACAATGCTCTTCTCCTTACCAAGAGTCCAAGGGTCAGAGCAGACCCTACCAGCTTGGCAAGAGGGGTCCAAAGAGTAGTTTTTAGGGTTTAAAATATAACATAGTATGGTAATGTAAAGATTCTTATAGGCTATATGTAAATGCTATAGGATTTGTATATCGTACTACATTGGTTAGTGTAAATTAGAATATTCAATGTAGAAGAAGGTTTAATGCATTGTAACAGGAACTTCACTCTCTTTACTTTTACTCTTGCTCTTGTACTTACTTTCTTACTCTTACTTTTTACTCTCATACTCTTTGCTCTTATTCTACCCTTCTATCTCTCGGTCCTGCTCCGAGCTGTGACTGGCAGCTCTTAGCAGGGCGTCTCTACCCACACCCTATGCAATAAACTGCATGCTCCAAGACCAGCCTTGACCACAGAGATCTTTCATCTCCGTTTGTCCCATCACTGACCGTCCGCATTACCACAGGTAATCATTAAGATAACAGCACAGATCATCCTCCTGTGCTAAAAAGCTTTGTTCCCTCTTAGTGTTGGCACAACCAAGTCATTTAGGCACCGGTGATGATTTACAGGGAGAGAGGGAAGGAATAGTAATGTGCTACATAATGGCCAGCTGGCATCAGTTTAATTCTTTTATTTCTGCTTACCTTGTGTGTTGCTTTTTTATTTAAGAGGTCTTGTAAGAATGTATGTTTTCCCCAGACATGTATACCATGATACAACTGGTTGACTATTAGACAGCAATGAATGGCCTCTCTTGGGTTCTCCACATTCAGTACCAGAAAACAAATGGACTTCTGTCTTGCTACAGATGCAGTAATCTAAAATTAAATTTAGGAATATTATTATGCATTTAGAAGTATTTAGAAATATTACTGAAGAGTCACTGCACCTATATTTTTGCTGTTATCATGAAATTATTTGATTTCAGCTGGTCTTTCTTCATTTGTCAAATAAATATCTCAAGACACCTTATGGTCACGTGTATCTGTTTGGAGAAGATAATTAATTGTGATTTTGAAATTACCTTCTTGACATGAAGCCAAGAGATGGATTAGAAGGTTGAAAACTCCAACTTTTCAAAATTCATGCAAGAGTGAGTATTTGTTGAGTTTCCTGGCTATTTTTGCCTATTTTTCCTGGCCTATACTGCTGTATCCTGCTGAGAGAATCCACTCCCCTAATCATGGCTCAACATAATCATGGTACTGTGTAAATAAGGGTGGGCAATTTCCTGCCCAGGTGATTTTTTTTTCCTATTTGCTTCTACTTAGCTAGGATTTTGTCCTCAAACTTTAATGGGATTTGAGGGTGTTTGGCACTTATCCGACTGGATTCTTATTTCCTTGGTTTCTTGATGGGATCCAAGCACATTAAAAAAGACATTTAGCTTAAAATAAAAGAGCAGAAATAACCAACTTTCCTCTTGCTCTGCCCCCAGATGTAAACATAAGGATAGGTAAAAAGATGTGTCTATCATTGTTGTATTTAATAGATTACAGTGTTGTTACAGGAACTGAGGTAGGGAAATGCATTTTTTAGCTTTAAATTGACAATGCTCCTTTAAACAATAAAGGGAAAAGTAGAAAATAGCATTTCAAAAAAAGTCAAAATATAGCTCATAAAAGCCCATTATTTCCCATATTTAATTTTATCATCTGTGTTGGTTCTCTGTGTATAATCTGCATATCTATTACTTTTTCTCTTCACTCTGAAGTCAGTGTTTAGTGGGAACAGGCTATAGTGACACATGACAGACAGCGTCTTGATGCAAATATTTACAAGTATTTAGTGTCAATAATAATTGCAATATTTTTGGCAAGATATACTGCAATTTAATTCCAAGATTTTAATGAAGTTTAGCAAAAGTTTGTATTATACCTCAAACTACTTTGTAACATTTTGGTGTGTTTCATATTTTTTGTTGTATAAGAAACGACTGTATTAATGTCACATAAATAATTGATTTATGAAATAATAAAGCCATTAAACACCTGTGACAGTTAAAAAGAAAGTGTTCAACTTTGAAATTCTAGATACTAATTTTCTTCTGAACTCAACTTAAAACACAGGTTTTGTCTTTTTAGGCATCTGCATTTGGCTTCCTGTAAGACGCAAATATCTTCTTGTCCTGGGTTGGCTATATGATGCTTGTATCCCCAGTCGTCCGTTCTGTTTATGCTGGAGAATAAGTTTTGCACCTTTAAGACTGGTTCTGAGAGCAAAGTGGGGGAAGAAAAGAAGTGCAGTTTGTTGTCAGAAACTGCACTTGCTCCCCTGCATCCTTCTCCTGGACTGTCTTGTCTGCAGGATGGACAGACAGCAGGGGAGAGCTTTCTTCTCTTTTTAGTTAGTTTTTAGCTAGCTGAGGCAGAGAAGTTCCCTGGACTGTGATTTTTCTTTTTCTTGTAACTGTTTAAACCCGCTCTGGACTGAAAACCCAGAAAAGCACTGGGAGTTCACACCTGTGGCCCGCTGGGGCCTGGGCCGTGGCATTTCCAGTGCCGGAGGGACTGATAACAGACTGAGTGAGCCGAGCTGCAACCCATGAAAAGGACTTTCTGAGTTGGTTATCTCTTCAGAGCAGTAAGAGGTTTTATTGTTTAATATTGTTCATTTTTTTGTGCTGGTGAATGCTTTGCCTGTTAAATAAACAGTATTTTTCCACTTTTCTCTGAGAAAATCTTTTCCCGAACCAGCTGGGGGAGGGGCCACTTGAATCTGCTTTCTAGAGGAACTCCTTTGGAGGTTTTCTCCCAAATTTGCCCTAAACCAGGACACTTGTGTAACATTACCCTTTAGGATACTAGTTGGCAAATAAATGAAATTAATTTTTTTGTATGTCCAAGCATTATTTTTTGTTGAAAATTAAATTAATTTTATTTTTCTTATGTGAATGCTGCCATTTTAATGTCATTAATGGCATGTGACCATTATCTGCCGTTTTCATCAGAACATTTTATTTGAGATGTGAGTCATTCTTGAAAGATTTTGGAATTCTGAAGATTTAATTTAAATAAGGCTGATGAGTATTTGAAATAAAAGTTCTATCTGTGCTTCAGGTGAAGACTGTGCAACAGACCTTAGAACTCAAATCAGCAAAAAATTAAAATTACATTTAGTTTTAAGTTCATGACTTGTTGCCTTTGTTTTGTTCTTCTATTTAATGGTTCTTCCTGCTGTTGTAATTCATTCAAGATGCAATTTGAAATCTCTATCATTTGCAGCTAGGTCTCATATGGCAATAATAAAAAACTCTTCCTAGAATTAGCATAATAAAGATTTTTCTTTATGAACAGTTGTACTTCTGCTTGATCTTTAATGAATTCTAAGCTGTGTGGAAGTGATGTTCAAATCCATTCATTCATCCATCAGTAGTAACAGAAAAATCCTCCTAATGAAGTACATAGTAAACAGCTAAGGGGAAAAATACATATAAGATCAAGTGCATTGCACCTTTTATATGAAATTGTCACAGTGCGGTGGGTTATGAATAAGATTTGTGAAGATTTATCTGTCTTCCAAATGGGTGTTTCTTAGGCTTTCTTCTGAAAGTACAATGTGTAGCACCAGCATGGCAACTACATAATATGACTACACTGAAAATATTTTCCCCCCCTTGATTTCAACTCTATATTACTGTGAGACTTTCAAGGAGAATATATTTCCAATGCTTACTTTTAGAACCAACTTTTAGTCTCTTGCCATTCCAAGAAGAAAGCTGGGACAGTAGGTTATAATGCAAAAATTTGAAGAGCACATGTCATGGAAATAAAAGAGGGTGGTCATCAGATTTGATGAATTGGCCAAATAATGCAGGAGTGCATTTTTCCTTTTCAGTACTTGCATTTCTTCCAAGCCATACTGCAAACTTACTATTGACCAAAGAAGCCAAAATTAATTACATTTTTTTGACAGAGTTCAGATAATCCAAAAGTCTGACTGTATTTAAACAGAAAATATTAGTGGGTTCTGTATTTCTCTGCAAGATTCTTTTATTGCAAAAATACTACAAAGATTAGCAAAAGCCTTCCAAGTGTAAAAACACTGGGAAAAGCTGGCCCTATGCCTGAAGACTGATTTTTTTTTCTAAAGCTTTGTTGTTTTTTTGCTGTCAGCAACTGGGAAGTTAGAACAGAAGAGTACCATTTAGGAAAGATGGACAGACAAGAGCACAATCAAGCTCAGTTTCTCAGGCATCTCAGGAAATGTCTGGCCAGTCTGCTTCTCCCACAGTCATTCTTTCTCCTTCCACTTTATAATGAGATAAATTTTTGTCAATTATCAGCCCATGTTCCCTTTGCAAAATGCAGAAGTTTGGGGAAAAAAATCACTGCTTTTGCAGGCCGTGAAAGGATATGTGTCAGAAGGCACTGAAACTCTTGAAAATGTGAGTCATACTTACTCTGTTCAGTGGGAAAGACTAGAGGTGCCTGTGCAGATACTGAATAAAACAGAAGATTGTACCATCAGTGCATGACTATTTTCTTTTCTGGGATCCTTCCATGCTCACTTCCTTTCCTGCTCTGAGAGAACACAGCAAAATGCAAGGTCGCCCTTTGCAGACTCTGGAGCATATTCCCACACAAGACAACAACTCTTTAAAAGAGAGAACTAGAGCTGAGACTGCTGTTTGAAATGGCACGTTACTGGTGAACAACATTTTCTCTTTATAAATTAGATCTGAAACAGTTCTTCTCACCACCATTCTATGATACTATCCTGCTGTGTCAAATACTCCATTATCTTAGTACTAGGAACAGCCAGAGTTATAGATTGAGTTAAATCTTGCAAAGATCACTTCTTGAAATTTATCAATGGGAACTCTGCTAGCCCAGGTCTGAGCAGGTCTAATTCTATGTGAAGACTATTTAGCCCTATTTTCATGTAGTTAATTTTGTCTTTTTTGTGTTCTTGAATTATGCTAACTGAATTTCAGGAAAGCGAGGCACTTATCCAGTTCTTGGATGCTTTTGGTACAAATAAAAGTTACTTTTTAAAAGTGATCTTTGTGACCTTATGCCAGATTTTGTGTGAACTGAATTGTTACGCAGTGGCCATCTGTATTGGTGTGGCACAGCCTGGTTTCTGATAGCCACAAAGACAGCACCTGTGAGAAGCTGCTGGAAGCTCCACACCATGTCTGGCAGAGCCAATGACTGATGGCTCTGAAGATAGACATGCTGCTGGCCAAAACTGGGCCAATGAGAGAGGTTGGTAACACGTCTGTGATGACGTATTTAAGAAGAAAATCAAAACATATTCACGAAGTTTTTGCTTCTAGGCAGGGGCTGTGGGAAAAGGTGTTTTAAGGGCTTATTTTACTTCTCATTATCCTCCTCTGATTCTGTTAGTAATAAATTCACTTTGCAACTTCAGTTGAGCCTGTTTTGCCCTTGAAATGTTTTCTCCTCGTCCTTATCTCACTCAGGAAGCATTCATTAATTTCTTTTTTCTCCTTTTCCCTCCTCTGCCCAGCTGTGGGCAGGTTTCCAGGAGCTAGTCAGGCAGACCAAGAGGAAGAGATCTCTAGAGATGAACTATGCATCAGGCCAGTCCCGTGTCATAAAAGGCAGCAGAACACAATTTAAAGAACAACACATCTTGATTGGATTGCCATTATTTCCAACTGTAACTACATGGAGAGAGGTAAGTGACCTTTCAGTCAGTTACCACCTAGATGGATAATTTCATTCAGCAACTGAAAACAAAACAATTAACTATACTTCAGTGATCACATGTGTGAGTGAGCACCCAATCCCTAATGGGAAAAAGAATGGACCTTTTTAAAAAAAGGCAGCTTGCTTGTAACATATTCTTGTAAATACAAAGCAAATACATGGTGTAAGTGCTTTTATTTATAAAGGCTTATTTGTAAAAATAAACATCATGATATGTGGTAAGACGCCAGGCATGGTATTAAATAATTTTACTACTTTCATGTACGTCCTGACTGCGGTAATACAAATTAGTCTCTGAATACCCACTGATTACAACATAATGCTTAGAAGTGAAATGCTGCTGAAGCAACTGTCACCCCGTTGAAAACACACAAGTTTATTTTAAGAACAAAACAAAATTCTGTTCTGTGTGTGAAAAATGCATATTATATGATTGGCTTTTCGCAAATATTAGAATGAATACTATANTAAATAAAAAGATAAAAATAAATAAATAAATAAATAAATAAATAAAAAGCTTTGTGCTTTTCCTGAGAGAGAAGCACCCGGACGTCTGTAATTCTTTGCTTTTATTGTCTCTTTTATTGTCCTAACCCCAATTATCTCATTTTGTATTACCTTAATTTTTTTTATTATTAAACTTTTAAAATTTAAAAAGGAAGCAAGTGTGAAGCGTTTTTCAAATGTGTCAAAGCAAAGCAGTTACAGATGAGCAAGGCTGTCCAAGGTAGTAAATTACATGGAAGTAAAGAATAAATGTATTATAGAATATGCTGGCTGTGGACCAAGCAGTACATTTCATTATAATTTGTCTGTTGAAAGAGTCGATCTGTGAGAACAATCTCTCTTAGTCAAACCAAAGTAAATGTTATAAATCAGTGAAGCTGTATCATATGAATATCTATAAGAACAAAGACACTTAAATCTAACATTGTTTTGCAGAATTTTGTTGTTGTTTTGGGTTTTTTGTTTGCTTTTTTTTTAAATTGTGAAGTTTATCTTGAGAATAAAAGAGGAGCTTGTGAATATATTCATTGAGGTTAACTAAGAATCTTTTGCAAGTTAAGGAACTGGGCATCTCACCAGGATGGGTATTGTTGGAATCCAGGGCACAGGGAGTGCTTCCCTGCCTGTATTGGGGAGCCCTGACCCCCAGTCAGACACTGTTTTTAACCTTTGTCCCAGGGAAAAAATTGCTAAGGCTTTGGGATGAGTAGGAGAACACAGGTGTGAACTAGGTATGTAGCAGTAGGAGTAGGAATCTATCACAGGGTGAAGAATTTAGGATTTTAGGATTTTAGTGTGAGAGTGAATGGAAGGCAAGATGGAGGATTTGGGGTGTGGTTTCCTTTCCTTCTTGTTCCTTCTTCTTCTTCATTTTCTGTAGCATTGGTGGCACAAAGTCATTGGTTAGAGATGGTAGCAGCATAATTGTTACGTGTGTAGATTAGCAGAAGTTATTGGTAGTAAAGTAAAAACAAGATACGTGTTAAAAAGTAATAGGGTCAAATATCTTTAAAAGGCCTTGATTTTGGGAACTCAGGGTCCATTTTGCGCCTTGCTCCTGTCGTGCTGAGTCTGGTGTGAACAGTATATCAACCTCAAGATAAGAAAAGAATAAACAATAACCTGAAGACCAAGAATCAGTGAGTCTCGCTCGTTTTTCATCCCTGGCAAAGAACTCACGGAAGGGAGCCTCCTTCAAGGGCCCAGGGGGTAGGTTCCCAGCAGGTTGTGGGGGAAACAACAGCCAAAAAGCCTACCACAGGTATTAATGTCTACATTACACAGACTGAGTTCCAGCAGACTGGACTTCTGTTGGGTTTCTGGTGGAACCAACAAAAGAGTGGAACGTCCCCCCCGGGGGCCCTGTGAGGGGGCTTCCCCTTGAGAGTTCTGTCCCAGGGATGAAAAACAGATGAGACTCTTGGTTTTTCCATCTTTGGTCTATTGTTTGTTTTTCTCTTATCAGAAGTCTAGCGCATCAGACTTAGCACACCAGAAAGCAAGGCACACAATGGAGCCTGATACACAGACTCAAGGTCTTTTAAAGCTATTTTACCCAATTAACACCTAAAACGTACTTTGTTTCTACTTTTCTACCAATAACTCTTGTTAATCTATTCATGTAACACATACGCTACGGCTTTCTCTAACCAATAACTTTGTGCCACCAATACTACAGAAAATGGAGCAGAAGAACAAGAAGGAGATGAGACAATGCCCAAAATCCTCCATCTTGCCTCCTATCCACTCTCATACTAAAATTCTAAAACCCTAAATTTCTCACCCTGTGATAATCTACATTACTACATACCACTATCTAATTCACACACTCATAGATTCTAACTCATCCCAAAGCCTTGGTAACTTTCTCCACGGACATAAGTTAAATGCAGTGTTCCTTTGAGGGTCAGGGCTTCTCAAGACAGGCAGAGAAGTATTCTCTGTGCCCTGGACTCCAACAGGCGTCTTCTTTGTCTGTATGATGTAGTCCACGTCAGGGCACTTGCTTGTGGTCAAAGGAGCTATCACTAAATATTTAAATACCAGTTATATGAAAATTAGTCATATGGCAATTTAGGTTGTTTCCTTATTTGTTTCTGCCTGATGACTCAAAGCTATGACTTGCAACTTGGAAACAAACTGGCCAGTCTTTTTATAGAGGCTCAACAAGAAGGAAAAACAGCCACATATGTTACTTTGTCTTTTGCACAATAGAGGAGATGAAATTTTCCTCCTGTAAATTCCAGCCTACACTTAGTTATCTGGCAAGTGTACCACAGGGAGCTTCCATCATTTTCATCCTTGCTTAAGTGGTCTGAAAACAGATCCTTTGAGATGCAGTGAGAAAGATATGACAAGGAAATCTGAATTCGTCCCGTATACTACCCCAACCTGAAAAGCATGGCAACAAGCAGTTCCTGTGAAGAGCAAAACCATCAGAACTCAAGTAACATCTAAAGCACCTCATTCAAGGAATCAGAGCTCTTCTATCATCTGAAAGGCAATACAGCAGCAAATAATACAAATTCAGACTCCTGTTTGTTGCTGATGTAGGAGACAGCCATGCAACAAGAACACATTGACTTCATGCAGCAACACCCAAATTTTATTGTTGGGCGCCCCCTTTTATAGGGGCTCCAAATTTCCCATGCTTATATTTGTGATTGGTTAGGGTTCTTAGCTCCACTCAGTTCACTGGCCAATGATATGTATGCATTCATGATTCAAAGGGATTGGCTGAGGTCCCCTGTTTAAGTTTGAATCCGACCTATCATTAACATATTCTTCAATGAGCTAGGCTGGTCGAGTTGGTGTCTGTGTCCTGGTTTAGGGCAAATTTGGGAGAAAACCTCCAAAGGAGTTCCTCTAGAAAGCAGATTCAGGTGGCCCCTCCCCCAGCTGGTTCAGGAAAAGATTTCCTCAGAGAAAAGTGGAAAAAACTGTTTATTTAACAGGCAAAGCATTCACCATCACAAAAAATGAACAATACTAAACAATAAAACCTCTTACTGCTCTGAAGAGATGACAAATTCAGAAAGTCCTCTTTGTAGGTTGTAGCTTGGCTCACTCAGTCTGTTACCAGTCCCTCCGGCACTAGAATGCAGCGTCCTGGGCCTGGTGGGCCACAGGTATGAGCTTCCGGTGTTTTTCTGGGTTCTTCAGTCCAGAGCAGGTTTAAACAGTTACAAGAAAAAGAAAAAAAACACAGTCCAGGGAACCTCTCTGCCTCAGCTAGCAAAAAACTAACTAAAAGCAAAGGAGAGCTCTCTTTTGCTGTCCATTCCACAGACAACATAGTCCAGAAACAGAACGTGGAGGAGTGAGTGCAGTTTCTGATAACAAACTCTGCCCTTCTTCTCTCCCCCACTTTGCTCTCTGAATCAGTCTTAAAGGTGCAAAACTTATTTCTGGGCTTGTGGAGACAGACAGGCATACCAAACATCTCCACTGGAGAGATGTCCCTTGAATGGGCTGAGATAAGATCATCTCAATCCTCCTGGGTTGAGAAATCCTCCTTGGTCATGGTGAGAGCCCAACATGCTTGAGGGCATCATGCAGATTTGTTGTAACCCATTGGTTTCTGCCCCTTTGTACTACCCCCGCTTTTCCCCATAAAAACCCCAGTTTCTGCCTTGTTCAGTATGGAGCTGTCTGTCCCTGGTTCCCTTCACAGGGTTCCTGGAATAAAGCCTCATCCTGCAGAACTGCCACACGAAGCTCCTATCTCTTTGTCCCCGCGTTAGCCTGGGGGTACCTCGCAAGGCAGAGCTGAATCACTAAGAGCTGAAATCATTGCTAAAGAGCTGATTGCTAGCAGCCAAGGGCTGCCCAAGCTTTGCAGAGCTTACCCAGTGGCTGGAGGACTGCCTGAGACCCCTAGAAAGTCGTCCCCTGTGGGACCTCTCTCTCTGGAAGGTTGTGGCGTCCGGGTCGAGCCATCAGACCCCCGACCAGCCCCCACAACATGGGCTAAACAGACGAATGGGATACAATTCAGTATCATAAAGTCACCCCAGGACAGTATGTTAGGCCAAATTATCTGTACAGCCAGCTGAAGCTGTCACACCTGTTGTTAAATATTTATTGGCGTGAATTCTAGTAGTGGCAAAACAGAACATAAATGTTGGTATAATGTTTTTTACTTGAAAGTGATCCTTAAAAAAAGAAAGCCTTGTAACTTTGTAAGGAAAAGCTGCCATACAGATGACAGTGTTTGCATTCATCTCTAATATAAACCTTTAGCTGCCTTCCTATCCTTTCTATTTGTCCTGGTAGTCTGGCTTCTCCCAGGACCTACAGGATGCTACAGGCTTTCTCTTCTTTTCCCAGCCGGGGAAGTAATTAGTGCCCAGCTCAACATCCTAAGCACTTGAATCCCTCTTCAGGAGGGCAATTTGTCTCCTTGCAGTTCATTCAAGATCACTTTAAAGCCAATCATCTTTGCCTTGCAAGATGATATGTGGTAATTAATGGGAGTGGGTAGAGATAGTTACAAGCTCTTTATATCTACTGTACCTGGAATATATTGTATAATAAAGTACTGTTATAAAACTACTGTAGATATCCAATGTTCCTGAGTTCCGTGTTATATTATTATATTTTAAGCTCATTGCGCTTAATGCAAAAGATATATCTTATTTTACTAATCAAAAGGCAGTAAAGAGGGCCAGACAGCTCAGTCATGAGGTATTCAGGATGAACTGAAGGGCACTGGTGGACTTCTTTCATCTGAAATTATAAAATCTTGAACTGCAATCTAAGATATGGATTTTTTTTGTTCCAATTGTTAATAATTTGTCTTAAATTTTTTTGCTTGTTTTCTGTCATTTCAGACATAGGTTTTGAAACTAGAACAGCAGCTGTTAAATCAATATATTAATATTTATGCATATAAACAGAAAAAATATAGAAAATTTTTTGCTGAAAGTTACTACATTAAACTTTATAGTTCTAAATAACACTAAGAGAATACCCTGGAGGTAGTCATACTTTTTATTACAGGATCCTCTCCTCTGACAGTATCTTCACTGTGAGATGCTGAAATTCAGGTCAGTCCTCTTGACTCACCTAATGTTCCTAACACACGTACCTCAAGAATACCTAGGTTTCTTGTGGGAGATAATAAATCCTATTCACTCTTGCTCAACAGAAAGCACTCTGGGCAAAGTTCAGCTAATTGCAAGGTAAAAAACAGGTCATGTAAACAGAGATTGGGTTGTATAGCTGGCGTGCGCTTGCCTCATTCATTAGACAGTGATTGGTTGAGGAGACGCATGGACATCACCTGATCAGAGAGCTGATTGGGTAAAGGGACACATGAACACTGCAGTGGTAGGCAGCCAATGAGTGCTTGTTTGTGTTAAGTTTAGAACATAAAAGCCGTTTTAGTTTATTATTATCTTATATTTCTAATTATCTTCTATTTCTAAATTATCTTCTTTGGAGTAAGCAAGGAGGTCTGTGTCTTTGTTCCCTGTTGCTACAAATGGCTGCCCAAACTGGATCATATCACAGATGGTGAAAGACGTGGGCCGCACCAGTAGTGGACCAGGAACTGGAGTTGACCAGGAAAAGCTCGGCAAAGGAACCCAAATGCGCACCCATCCCCTATCAGGGGAGCAGTGGAAGCATTATAGGAGGAAAAATATCCCTGGAACAAAGACGGAGCCTAGATCTGTTACAGTGGCTCCTGCACTGGCAAAGTACAGACATCTCCGATGCTAAGCTAAGGACCTTGCTGGACTGGATGTCCACGCATATGTTATAAATGGCAATATAGTTATTGGTGTCATAGATGGGTAATACAATGGTTGGCTCTTACAATTAAAAGATTAATATTATGTGCATGTGAAGAGAAGTTTTATAGATGCATAGTTATTTTGGTATGTTCGCCCCATAGCCCTCTTTCCCTTCCCCCTGTATTGTTTTCACTGGTCAGGGCAGTTAGGGGAAGGCAGGTTTGTTACTAGGAGGCGCAGCCTGGCAACACCTGACCTCCAATCAAGTTGTAAAAAAGTGATCTCCACCAATGGATGGCAGAAAAGGAGTTGACTGACAAGACTTTGGGCGGCACCAAGGGTATAAAAAGCAGAGCATCCATTTTGTAGATGAGCATGTGGCTGCTGGTCACGGAGACTCACAGAGCCTTAATTTTTCCTTATTCAGTCTCTTGTTGTATTTTGTTAAGGTTGAATAAACCTTTGAAAATTTGAAGTGAGCCATCGTTTCTCACATTGGCTTTCACATTTATGTATTGGCTTTTGCAAGTTACTATTGATCACAAAGATTCTGACATAGTACAATTAGTAATTCCTTTCAACTGCTTTTTGCTATAGTATAATCTGCCAGCTTTTGTATGCACTGTATAGCTTATATAAATAGTAGTGTGATAAATAAATTATAACTTAGACCTTTGCAGAATATTAAAGTAGACTATGTTAAATACTTTTATTTGTGTAACTAACTCAGATAATGGTGTGAAATAGCTATGTTGAGTCAACGTATTTGTGGACTATGTTATCTGAATGATAAGATAACAGTGACAAGAACCAGGACAACAAGAGAAAAAATTATTACTCACTCTCCAGTTATGAGGAAGTGTCAAAACAACAGAATCGAGCCTCCAGAAGAAATAAAATATATCGATTTAATCTACAGGATGGCATGCAGACGAGTCAAAGGTTAAAATCAAGCAAAAGAATTCCCTGAATATGTAAAGCCACAGGAATGTTTGAACGTGTATAACCCTCATTAATATGTGTTTAACCAATGTAACGCAAAGTATATAAGGAAACTGTTTTAAGCTAACGGTGTGCTTTTGGCAGTTTGCCAGGCACCCCAGCACTGGATACTGTCCCTTTTATCCCTTATTAAACTTTTATTAGAAAAAACACAACACTTTAATAGTGAGCCTTGTTTCTCACACATGTAAAAGATTTTCCTTCTACTGGGACTTCCCAATTAGACGCCTGGCAGGCAGTAGGACAGAAACTTTGTAATATTGCCAGGAACAGCGATACCGGTATTTGTAGGCACCTTGCCATGTGGGAAGAATCTATTATGGCAGCCCTTAAAGAAACCCTTGCGGAGATCTGCCAATTGCGACTTCAGAAACTGATTCTCCTGAACCCTCGGCCCCGCTCATATCCACTTTCAACACACCGGATGATTCCAAGGTCAACCCATCCCCTACGGGGCTGCTTGACCTAGATAAAAATCCTTACCTGTTCAATCCTGGAAACCAGGTTTCCTTGAAAAAACTCTTAGCACCATCTTTGCAACTCTTTGATACTCCCCCTCTGTTGTCTGAACATTTTATGAGTTTTCCTGAGGCAGGCCTGCAGAAACTTTCTTTCCAGGGGAAAGCTCACTTTCTCAGCACAGAATTCTACAACATACCTCTGAGCTGTGTTTTTCAAGGACACGGGTGCTGTTTGTCTCCCTGTCTCCAATATGTTTTGCCCTGCGTCCTGATATGGGAAGATGTGGGTTTCTCTTTCAACCTATGAGGTGAAGAACTGTTATCTCTCTGATATTGCAAGCATTCTGGCATTCCTGTACAGGGCAGCAAGAGTTACGCATCTAAGCTCAGTACTGGGCACATAATAGCCCGAGCCTTCTGAACTATGGAGTCATTTTAATAAATCATATTTAAGCCTTCTGATATGGAGTCAAAGAGTCCTGATTCGTGCTCGAACCGCAACAATATCTCTCCACTGTTTTGCAGTGAAATGTTTGCTCCTTGGGTTGGGGCTGCTTCGGCAGCGTCGCTGCTTTTCACACTCCCCACCGCCCCCCGCACCCATCCCCCTCCTTCCCCAGCAGCTGCAGCGGCCGCCCGGAGCACTGGCAGGGCATCATAAACAGCACGGCATGGGCAGGTCCTTGGCCTACGGTGCTGGAGCTGCACAAGGCGGCGAGCGGCAGAGCCTTCCTGCCGCCAATCAGGCGGCAGCCGAGCCTGGGCACGGCATCGGGCATGGGGCAGCCCCGCTGCATCAGCCCCTTTTTTTCTGAATATGTATCATCCAGCTGTGGAAAGCGGCTGTGGCGGGGACGGGCGAGCCCGGCAGGAAGATCGGGATGCCTGTGCGGCAGAGGAAAGCCCGGGGAGGCAATCCAGACCTTCTCAGCTCAAGCCTTGCATGTTTTTGCAAAGTACTCTTTTAGTAATGAGACTGAGTTGCAGAGATTTTGTAAACTAGAAGAACGGCTCCCGCCCTCCTGCCCCCTCTCCTCCCCATGACACTGGAGTGAAACCTATGGATCAGGATTTGATACAAACGGTAACTCTCTCACCCTGCAGCAACTTCTGACTGCTATGAATGAAGTCCCAATAAACTTCGAAATGAAATTTAGCAGCAATTTTAATTGAGCAGCAATT
>VXAX01000514.1:12935-35340 GCA_013399835.1 Leptocoma aspasia | reverse complement strand
TTTAATTGAGCAGCAATTTTATAGAAAATGAATACAATATAAAATTCAGCAGTGGTTAATTAAGTATGATTAAGGTTCATGATAAAGCATAAGCAAAACTGACCGGGGTACGGGGAGGGCTTCTCACCTTGCCTCACATACCAAGCCAAAATAATCCAAGCTGAATTTATATGCTGTATGCTAATACATATTCATCAATATTTCCCGTAAATCTCCTCCTATTTTCGACTCATGAAATTTACATCATTAAACTGGATAGCGCATGCTTCACTTGTTGGCAGGGGGTCTTCTTTGCTTTTCAATGGTTGTTTTCAATGAAGGCCCCTCATCATCTTCACTGTCCTTTGAACAACCCCACAGGTTGCACATGCGCATCAAGTCTTGTGCTATAGAAGCCAGCATTATATTTCAAAAATAAGCCCTATTATTTCATAGATTACTGAGATTCATCCCAATTTCATCCATCTCAAGGTTGCTTTTGTTTTGGGATCTTGCTTATCTAAGAGCTACATTCTGCATCCTACTTTCTCATGTAACATCTGCCAGAAGGGTTCCATCTGCCTTGTATCACTAATCACTTGTACTTTTCCTTTATTACTTTATAACAATTATTTTCTAAAATATTTATATAGTTACAATTTGATTAGCATGAATCATATCCATTTATTACATGGCTCAGGCCTTCTTAACAACTTAAACACATACAATATTTTTCAGCACATCTTGGAGATAATATTTTGAAACCACTTAGGGAGTTAATGTAGTTGTAATGCCTCAGGCCTGGATTTATAAGTTTGCATATACTTTCTGTGAAGGAAAACTGGCAAATTTCAGTGTTGTTAAGTTTCCTGCAGGTGATTTAGTTGTTGTAAGTGTCATTTTGTAAGTGAAGAGATAAATAACCTACAAGAAATCAGTATGTTTGCATTCCATCTCATAGTTAAGAAAAGTTCTGTCTCATTTTGAGCTTCTGGGAAATACTTAATTTGTCTCAACCTTAATGTCTTTGTGAATGCAAACTGTTAATATTAGAAAATAGGTTTTACTAAATCACACAAACATTTTCTGCTTTTGTTAAAACTGGCTTTGCATTTTCAAGTAAACTGTATATTCTGACAGGACTATTTATTAGAGAGAATTAAGATTAACCGTGTGGCTGTAGTAAGTTTCTGGATCCAAATAACATTATGTAATTCCTTACTTTAACATTGCTTAGCAAGGTCTAATCTTTTCAGAGGAAATACTCATTTATTGTATGGCTACTAAACTTGTTATGTAAGATGTATGCTGCCTTTTCAAGAACTTTGATTTAAAAATGATACTGATCTTTTTGCTTATGCATGATTATGTTAGATGTTACCATAAAATGAGAACAGGAAGATTCGTATTTGCAAGTTACTGTTTGTTATAGATGAATAATGCAATAATTGGCTCTCACAATTAAGAGATAGATATTATGTGGATGTTAAAATGGATAGTGATGTTACTGTAATATGTCCCCCCATAGTCATCTTTCCCCTCCCCCTTGTAATAGTCTCAGTAGCCAGGGCATTTAGAGAAGGCCACGTTATTACCAAGAGGCACAGCAACACCTGACCTCCAATCAGGATGTAGGAAGGTAATCTCCACCAATGGATGGCAGAGAAGGAGTTGACTGACAAAACTTTGGGAGGGGCTAAGGGTATAAAAGACAGAGCATCCATTTTGTAGATAAGCACATGGCTGATAGTCACTGAGGCTCCCAGCACTGTGATTTTTCGTTATTCAGTCTTTTGTTGTATTTTTGATAAGGTTTAATAAACCCTTTAAAATTATAAAAGTGAGGGTTGTTTCTCACATATTTGACATCTTAATCTTACTCAGCAGGGGTTGTAGGTGACCCCTTAAAATATTCAGTAAATGTCTCCTTGGAAATATTTAGGGTGGATATTAACTGACCAAAATACATAGAATGATTTACAAGAGTTACTGGGAGCAGTTCGCTGGGTGATGCCCATGCTTGGTTTAGCCACTCATCATTCAAAGCATTTGTTTGCTCACTTACGAGCAGGTCCTGACTTTCCTGTGACGATTTTCTGTAGACAAGTGTCCACTGCAAAAGCAGGCAGAATTTTGTCAGCTTTACAAGTTTGCTTGCTTTTTACCCCACAGCTTTGATAACATTTTGCCATGAAAGTAATGTGTGACAGCATTTCAAACAGGTACAGCTGTCCAATGATTCAAGTGTGATTATTCTTCCTTACCACTTATAAATTGAAATTGGACTTGGTATCAAAACAGTGATGGACCACAAGTGGAGTAGACAGTAGCACACTCCTACAGAATCAGCTGAAACCGTGACTTTGTACCTGTTTACATACATGCATCAGTCTCATACACCCACTGACCTAATGCAGTACATGTGCAAAACTCATGTCAGTATTATATAAGTAGGTCCTTGATGTTTTGTCCATAAATATGTGTATCTCATTAGCTTTAGTACTCCAAACTCAAATCCATTGTACTTGGCAATCACAAAAGGCTGTATTACCATCTGCAAACCGAGCAGGTTTTAAATACCATTTGCCCAAACATACAGTGTTGTAATTTCTCTGAGTAAAGCTGCTCCTTGAAAAATCTCAGCAAACTGACACTTATATCAGGAAAGTACTGATCATGAACAGAAATTTTCAATAATGTTTACCATAATATATTCTCAAAACAAAATTATGTACAGTCACAACGTATTTGCCACACCTTTATGCAAATTATCAATGGCTGTCGTGTAATGATGGTGTCAAAATGAGTTAAATTCTGTTGTATCTGAAACCTTTAAAGGGTCACTCTCAACTTTGAATCTAGTCATTGGAGAAAAAGTGAACTTAGAGCTCTCTGGCTGTTACCCTTAACTTTTAACTGACATTTGTAATGAATGCTTTTTACCTGTTGCTATCACATTTAAGAGTACTGGTGCCTACAGAGGGCCTGTGCTTAAAGTAGCCAAGTACACAAATTGAACTAAAAATTTGCTTTTGCCAGAGCTTAATCAATACATTTGTTATCCAGACAAAATAATTCAGCTTATAGTTGATAGTGTCCCTTTCAAATATCATAGACTGGGAGTAATTTGTAATTTGTGTTTATCTGTATACCAAACCACTGTCCCTTGACAAAATTAAAATATTTTCATACAACATTGTCAGATTTTGTGACACAGATTTTTTGGCTCTTTACCATCAGACAAACAGTTGCAAAAAATATTTACTTGCCTTTAACACTAACAAATTATGTACACCATAGCCTTATTCTTGGTGCACGTAATGGTTTTTTATTGTCTGATTAGGACATGCAGTGAAGGAAGTCATTACATGGCAAGAAGATCATTAATGGAAATATGCAATAAATCAAACAGGTGGCAAGAAGATCATGATGTAGTAACTCAAACAGGTGGTTCCACTCATCAGGTTGAACTACGTGCAGCAGTGTTAGCTTTAAGGATTTTTACACAAGAAGCAGTTAACATGATTAGTGATTCTGAATATGTGGTTTACATCATAATGTGAATACATTGAGTTTTTATAAAGGGATTTAGCAATAAGATATTATCTAATATTACTTATATCCATTACTTTGGCTGGTTGTAGGTTGTTCATGTTAAGAATCTTTCTCAACAGATATTAATAGAGGTTTGCTTCTAAGATGTGTTAGGGAAAGCCTTCCAGTTAAGGTCTTGGCTCTGGCTAGCAGGGGAAGTATGCCATCAAACCCATGTGTTTCTGTGTTAAAAGTGTAATTAAG
Source organism: Leptocoma aspasia (assembly GCA_013399835.1). Taxonomy (NCBI): domain Eukaryota; kingdom Metazoa; phylum Chordata; class Aves; order Passeriformes; family Nectariniidae; genus Leptocoma; species Leptocoma aspasia. The sequence goes on along the minus strand of VXAX01000514.1, from coordinate 31,563 downwards.
TCACTTTGACTTGCTGATTTGGTCTTATAAAAGTTGGATCCCCTTTTCAAGGTGAACTTAGAAACCTTTCCTGCGAGAGGCTTTCCAGGCCTTCACTGTGAAATGGGGGTCCCCAGCAATTGCAGACTCTGGGTGATGGTAAAGTATTTAGGCAGTTGATTATGTATTACTGTTTTATTTGATGGATTGTTTTACTGCTCATGGTAAGAGAAATGCATGTTACCAAAAAACAAAAAAGGGGGAATATGGCTCCTCAAGAACATTTAGCTTCCACTAAACTTTTTGAATGCAGATCATCAATTTTGATCCCTGGCAGAGCAATACTGCTCTGAAGATTTGCATGCACAGAACCAATTTCTATAAGTTTTATGCAAGGATCCACAATTGGGTGCGCAATGGCAAGGCCCAGCTGATTTTACTAACCTAGGAGAGAAGGTACACAGGTGTTTTGTGGCCAAGAGGTCCAAAGTGGCTACCTGCTCGTGTCAACAAACATCCATCATCTCTGAGGAGATGAGGCTCAGTGAGAGGAAAACTGACCTAATTACCATCCAGCCTTTGTGGCCAAGACAGAAACAGAGGTAGGGCTGCCAGGAGCATGGCTGTGTCTGGAAGCTCACAGACGCAGCCTGCTAACAGAAGCCTTGTGTCCACTGCACTCACCATCATATTGATATGAATGACATGGTTTTCATAGACCAGTTCCCTGCGGTTAATTAATAAAACTGTTAATTAGATAGTTGGGTGGACAGTTGGGGCTTGTTGGGTTGTTAATGGTTAATTGGGGTGGTTTGAATGAAACTGTTGGGGGGGAGGTAGTTGATGGGTCATGCGCTCGGGTGTATGGGGTAACGCGTGGGCACGGCCGCAGAAGAGGAATGTGAAGAACTAAGCCGGAGAATGTTCCAGAAAGATGACATCATGGATGACATCAGGACCTCAGACAAGAGTTGGTGAATAAGTTGACCAATCAGATAATGCCATTAGAAAATGACTGGCCAGAAATGAATGAACTTATGGACCAATCAAGACCCCTAAAGCGAGCCAGTCATGAAGGGGATTGAGAAATGCACCAATCCCCGAAGGGACAGAGACTATAAAAGGCTACGAGGCCTTAGAGCAAGGTCCTCTGGTGGATACTTAGTATCTGAAGGAGTACCCAGTGAGTGAGTGCGCGATGTGTTCTTTGTTACCTGGCTTGTTGTGTGTGGCTTGGGCTTATACTGGCTCTCTGTTCTCAGTTTGCTTTTTATTAATAAATCAAGTTAACCTTCCTCTGAGGTTCTGAGTGAAGTAAACAAACGGGCCAGGAGACCTTCTTTTGCTTTCTTGATAGGCCTTTATTTAAAAGACAACCTGGGGGGGGGGGGTCGNGCAGTGAAAGGGACAAAAGGGGTACAAACTACTAGGGATAGGGGAGTAAACAGGTAAGATGTCTTTTATGAAGGGTTTCAACAAGGGTGCCAACTCTAGGGAGGATTACAGAGATCAGGGGAGCAAAACTGGGGTGTAAACTGGGTATGGGAATGAATACAGTGTGTAGGGGAAGGATGAACTGGGGTGGAACAAGTAAATACATGAACAGGCAAACTTTAGAACTGTGGAGCAGCCAAATGGTTAAACAGTAAATTTATCCATAACACTGAGCTCCATTTATATCAATATTGTTGTATTCCTGCTGACCTTCTTGATTTATTCCCTGCTCCACACTTTCAGAAAGATGTTAAAGTCAGCATTTCCAGCTAATGGACTCCCTCCTGCATAAACACAGCCCCTGAGTTCTGGCAATAAGAGCTCTGGAACAGTATTTCCAAGTGCAGAAGAAGCAGCTGCCTGGGGACATTGGACACCATCTTTTTGTTTCTCTGTGCTGTAGGTCTCTTTGTCAGTGGCATAGTTTTCTTTGGTGTGTTTTTATTGATTAAAAAAGAAGAGGGAGATGTAGGAGACAAGAAATCCTGCTCACTCTTGCTCAACAGAAAGCACTGTGGAAAAGATTCAGCTAATTGTGAGGTAATAAACAGGCCATGTAACCAGAGATAGGGTTGTATGGCTGGTGTGTGCTTGCCTCCTTTATTAGACAGTGATTGGTTGAGGAGGCGCATGGTCACCACATGATCAGAGAGCTGATTGGCTAAAGGGACGCATGAACAGTGACACTGCAGTGGCAGGCAGCCAATGAATGCTTGTTTGGGTTAAGTTTAGAACACAAAAGGGTTCTGTTTGTTACAGTAAATTATCTTCTTTGGAGTAAGTAAGGAGGTCTGTGTCTTTGTTCCACATTGCTACAGTTTCTGTCTTTGTTGTCCTGGCATCAGTTAAAATGCTGTGTTAGTGAGATAATAACTGAGATTTATATTAGAGTGATAAAATGAATTTAAATTTCTTTATTGACTTCTATTATTGAAATGCATTTCTATGCTTTGAATATCTCTCATTAACATGGTAACCACAACTTAGTCAGACATGAGGGAGGGTCTGTTGAACTGTATAATTCCAAGAATGACCTATGTCAAGGTAGATCTATGTTTTGCAGTGCTTTTTAATAATCTCATGCTTTAAAACAAAGCAAACAACTTAAAGAATGTTATGATTATCCCGAGGATAAATTAAAATAAATTCTGAAAGTTTAAAAGCATTTAAAATATATCAAACATTTTAAAATTAACAAATCAAGTATCTAAAATTTTTTATTACATCGTGATATAGATTGACAATCATCCCACGTTCAAAGGTTCTTGTGTACACTGCCTTAGGATATGCAAAACTATTATTAATACATACTGTTACTATTACATGCTATTTTTTTCCATTGTTATATTTCTTATACCATATTTTATCTCTGCAATATTTTTTGTAAACATCTATGAAAAGACAGAAAAGTGATTGCAAAATCATAGTGCATCAAATTCTTCCATGCTCGTAGCTGTGGAATGCTTCTAAACTCCAAGGGCTCATCATCTCTCAAAAAAGATTAATTTTACCAGCTTCTGATTTTTTNTTTTTGGTCAGCCTCTGTAAGTAGAACTGTTTCCTTGTTATTTCCTTTGTATGCACTGGGAGTTGTGACAGGCAGTTTTTGGAGGAGTTATAGTAACATAAACCAGCATGATCTTGTGTTGCCAATGGCAGCCAGGCAGCTGAGGGGCTAATTAGCTGCCTATTAGTAGGGATGTAAACTGAAGCAGTGGAAGTCTCTGCAAAGGAATCTGAGAAGAACCACATCTCTGACAGTATCTGAGTATACGTATACATATACGTATGTATAGATTACCATAATTTGTCTTGATTCCATTCCCATAGAACTAATTTGCATATATTGAGACTACAATTATTGGGAACATGAGGGAAGACTCATGGATCTATCATAGGAGAAAAAATTACGTTGTGTTTGTCCCTGCCTTTATCTTGTGTTCAGAAGTGAGCTAATCTCATAGCCTTCATCTACTCAGAAAAGGTGGCTATGTTTGATTTCTTTTTGCTCTGCATTTACTGTTGGATTAAATAACTCATCTCTTCCATTGAAATGTACATATTATCTTCCTTTCCATGAGCATTTCTGTTGGGCACTCCTTCCAGAGTGCTGGAAGCTCTCTGATGTTTCAATGTAATCTGTTGGTATTTCTGTAGCTTTAAATATTTTTCAATCTAGTAAAATCATAAATTTTCTAATGTAAAGATTTAAAACTGCAAACTGTTTGCCAAGAAATATTTTGAAGCCAGGATGCCTGCTGGACTGTGTAATAGACTCTACATGATTGGCCTAATTCTGCACTCTTAACAATTTTGAGTCTTTATTGATGTTTTGTGCAGTGCTTATCCTACAAAAATTAAACATTTTTCTCTCCAGTTTAGAGAAAAATAAGTCATGGCTGCTAATGATTTCACCTTATCTATTTATTAGAAATAAATGAGAATGGATGGTTAATGAGATTTTGTCTTGCACCAATCTGGCAGTCTTTGTAAATAGGATAAAAACTTTTCTAGTACTTCCCGTCTCCCCCACTTGAGACTTGCTGTCAAAACCAGAAAAGGCAACTCAGGCTTATGAGCTAGAAAGTGCCATGAAAGGTACTGAAGCAACACAAGAGCCTGTCAAATCAAGTGGCTCCTCCTTCCAATCACATGAGGTTACAGGCCTGGAAAATAACAGCAGTGTGATTTCTGAGAGTTAATTGGAAACCTTTTTTTTCCTGGTGACTCTAGGCCTTGAGGACCTGTCAGGCTGGAAGGACAGATGTCTTCTCCATTTCCCTGCTGAGACCGGTATCAACTGTAACTGTGTTTCTCCTGGCAGATACTTATCCAGCCTTTTCTTAAAATCCTCTGTGAGGGTAAATCTGTCATCTTCAAGGACCTTTAGGTCAGTGTACCACTATTTATGTTGATAAGAAGTTTGTTGTACAAGCCAAATCTTTTGGTGTAATCTAAGTTCATTAGTTTGTTTGTTTGACATAGACATCAACGCAATGTTCTTTCTGTTTGGCAGCAGTTTTTTGTGCACGTCATTCTTGTGTCTTCTCAATCTTCTCATCTTTAAACCAACCACATTGAGTCATTCTCAAAATACAATTAATGTTTTTGAGGTCTCTGACTCCATTAGCTGTTTTAATCCAGATTTTCCCCATTTGGCCCATGGTGTTCTTTGACATGTGCCCTAAGCTGGTTGTCATAGTCTCACTACACTCCTAAGCAGGGCATAATTTATCTGGTTATCAATTATATTATTCTATCTAATCATATGAGATTGGCAGGCCATGCTGCTGTTCATAATCCCAGGGTGATATTTGGTGTACCAACCTGTATGCAAAGGGATGCTGAAAAGAGGATCTCAACAGGTCCTCGTACAACCTACCTTACAGTGATACCAAAAGTAGTACCAGGTACTACTTTTTTTAGCGTGCTTATGAGAGAATCATAAAAGACTGAACCACATTATTTTTTCTGACAAATTTTAGAGTAGATATAAGGATTTGGAGTAGCAAATATATGCTACAGCTAATGGGAGGAATTTTTGTTTCCTGGTAGCAAAATGGGTCTAAGTTTATTTGGAAAAAAAATTCCTTTTTTAATTTTTTGTGCAGATGGTGGTAGAAATGAGATGGCATCTGGTTATGTGTCTATCTCCTTAAATCTGTTTTGCCTCCATTGAGAGATACAAGCCTTTGAAGAGAGTAGCAGACAAATAAGACAGGGATTATTCTCAGGAAACTCATTCATGTGTTGATACCTTTTGTCCTCATGATTTTAATTTTTTCTTCTTTTTTTTTTCTATTCTCCAAAATAAAACCATGTGTTATTAATAGAAACTATTTCAAGTTTCCAATTTGCAATTATTTTCTGGAATAAATGTTTACATATTAGAGCAAATCATGGAATGCAAACTTTGAAATCTTTGTGGCTCCTTATAAATGAATTAAAAAGAATCAAAGGTTTGTTCAGGAGGAAAAAAAAAAGGGATCAAGATAGATTAAGGACCTACATTATTAGAATTATTTTATAGCACATTGCAAATCCTTTCCTGCAGTGGCATACTCCATAAAATAATACTTGCCTAAAGAAAATTATATTTACCTTGAGAAACTGCATTAAAAAATTATTTAGTTCATGTCTGGATGCTTGCTCATAGAGGATAACAGATTTATATGGATAGTTAAGAAATAAAAGAAAACAATAATTTCCTAGATATAAATTGTGATCAGTACACCGTTTGAGTCTGGGGTGGACAAAATAAGGAAAAAGTAATAATATTTTAAAAATATCCTGTGTGAATTTGCCTTTTTACATAAGAGACGTGGAATAGGAATACTTCTGAAACTACAATTTCAAGTAAAAGATTTGACTTTATTTCTTACAAGCATTATATATTGAAGGAAACTAATTTGGAACCTACAGTAAGCCCTTGAGCATGACCTCACTTGGATCAAAGTGAGGAATACCTTTGAAGTTAGGGGTGAATTCAAATCAAAGGCTTATAGAGGAAGCAAATGAATGCTAGCAAACAAAGAAAATACTGTTCTTCCCATCAAGCTTTTTGCTATTAGTAGACATGATAATATTTTACAAAATTTGGTGCATTGCTGCACTGTGTTTGTGTATTGCTTTGAAGCTAAGTTTTCAGAGAATTGCAGCTTAAGCTGGGCAAAATTTCTACAGTTCTCCAAAAGCCCAAGTAATCTTATTTGGATGCAATATTTGCTAGAGTTCAACTTCAATTAACTATCTGAATCTTCTGAGGTTTCAGGTGGTCTATTCTACTTGACATAAAGCAAGTAGCATACCTGGTAGATCATAATTTCCAGCTGCAGTGAGACTTCGTCCTCACAGTGTGTATTCCTCAGACTATTTTGTTTTATGCAACTTACTATTTTTTCCTTCTGTTTTAATAATGCCACCACTTGTTTCTGCCATCCCCTTGGAATTTCACATCTTGTCTTTTGTGGAATAGATGAGACAGCATTTCTTTCTTCCACTCTAGCAACAGAATAAGTGAATTGAGAATGGAAAAAATTTGTCTTTTACCCTGACCCAACAGGAGTAGGAGTGAGAAACTTTTTTTTTTTAATGTGGCTGATATCACTTCCTGGTGGTCTATAACTCAGCTATGAGTTTAAAAATTTGCAAATCAGCACACCTGTGCTAAAAGTAGCCTTGCTATGTGGGTTGTCTGAAGTAGTAAAATATAAGGTCAGAGACAAAAGAATAGATGGTCAGAAAAATGAATGGGACATACAGAAGAAAGAACAAATATTTTCCCAAATTTTATTCAATTGCTTTTGAATGTTTTGTTGTTAGTAGAAGCCAGAGACTGACCCTTTTTGGCAGTGTTAAGGTTTACACTGCCTGCTGTAAAGATTCAAACTTGAAAAAGATTATATTGATTTATATATATAAGAAAAATTATGATCTGAGACCTTGCAGGCAAGAGGGTAAGCATGTGGATAACCCTGTAGAGCAGCTGTAATTGGCGGTGTGCACACCCTGGTAGGCAGCTGTCAGTCAGCTCTTTTTGGTTTCAGCTCTTAGTGGGCTGAAAGGAAATAGAAAATACAGAATTTTTAGTGTACGAAAAATCTAATCTGCCTCTCTCACTTGCTAACTTTCACTGGGAGAGAAAAGATTTTTTCTGTCAAATGGACAACAGCATAGCTAAGAAATCATACTCTCATTAATAAAAAAATTAAGCAACTAAAATTACAGGATTAATTTTATTACATTAGCAGACATGAATGAAGTTCTAACAATTGGAGATTAAATGCCTTTAACAACATGATAATAAACTATTTTTATCTTCCCTCCACCTAGAAGCTCACACACTTAGTGTCCAGTAAAATCTAATTTAAGAAGATGGGATGTATGCTTTAATAATGAAACCTATCTTTGAGAACAAGATTATATACATTGTATATGACCTGTAAAAAACTAAATTAAAACATATAATTAACTATGAAAATCAACAAGTAAGGGAAAAATTTCACAAGACTGAAATACATCCTCATATATTTCTTTTCCTCTTTAACAACTTTTTTTTTTTTTAATAGCATTAAATCAGGCCAGACTTGAAGCATTTCTGCAAAGATATTTAACTCAGAGAAGAATGATTTTAAAGGTGTNTATATATATTTCTCCTAGTAAAAAACTGTAATTCCTATTCCCATATCTTTGCCTGAGAGCCTTTTAATTTCGAAATTGTGGTAATTCGGAGGGAGGGGGTTTACCTTTTCCAGTTCACTGAAGGCTTTTGCCTTCCTTAACAAACTCCTGTCTTGTCAAACCGAGAGAGGTGTTTTGACTGAGGATTTGAAAGGGAGTGTGTGTTTGTGTGTGTGTCTGTGTGTATAAATAACAGAGAAAGAAAAAACAACACTCCCTTTCAGGGTAGCTCCTGGGAATCTGAGTGTAGCATCAGTGATGGGATGCTCTCCACAGCAGGATGTGAAAAGTTGTAACTGATTGCCTAAAACTCTTCCTAACTTGGAGTTTAGCCACTTGGATAGGGTTTTCTTATGCACAATGAGATACAATAAGGGGTTATGGAATATTTCATATTGATTACTCTTTTCTGCTGTCTTGGTTTGAAAGACAGGTGTCTGCTAGTGAAGGCAGGAGCCTCCCTTGGAATGGAGAATGTAAACCCCCTCCCTTCAAATTACTGTAATTTTGAAATTAAGGGGCTCTCAGGCAAAGATATGAGGATAAGAATAACAGTTCTTTACTAGTATGTATAACAAGGCAAACAAAACAACAATAACTATGGCATTAACGACAAAGAGAACCAGAGACCCAGTAACAGCCTTCTCAGTCACAGGCACTTCCCCCTTTGGTGCAGTTACCGTCACAGCCAGCACGAATGAGCAATAATCCCGGGGTGGTGTACGAGAAGTTCCACGGTAGTAGTTGGAACTGTGGGATGGTGCCGGCTACAGCGTGGAGAAACCCAGAGCAGTCCCGAACAAACAGCAGGAGCAGGGCAGCGGCAGCCTGGCTCTGAGCACGGCAGGGAGAGGCGAAGTTCAGGATTCCCGGGGCACACGAACAGATGGTGATAGGTCCCTCAGGGCTGAGCTCCAGCGGTGCCAGTGAATTCTCCCTGCAGTGAGCAACAGCCTGGTCGTCCTCCTCCGATGCTGAAGATCGAGAGGGAGCAGCTGCCCCCAATCCCGTCCTTTACCTGGCCCCAAAACTCACGGTATCTTCCCCCTTTGAGAGAAACTCCCCGAGAAAAAAAAAAAAAAGTGTAGCCAGATGCTAGCCTCCTCTCCCAACTTCAGCTACTTTCTTTTGTTTTTTCTTAAGTACCGGTAAGCACCCATGAGTACCCAGCAGTTAGTTTCCTAGCAATTTATGGGAAAAAATTCTATAAGAGAAAAAAAAAAAAAAAAAGAAAGAAAACCCAACCCCCAACATCTGCATAGGCCTATGATTATGGAAGATTTCCTTACCAGTATGAAAAGGATCCTTGAATTTAAAGCTTTATTTAGTAAGTGGAGTTATGTCTTGAAATATGGCCACAAAGGATATACTTTGCTGGTATTTTTTCCTCTTTATTTAAAATCAAATAAATGTTTTTAGCAAGAAAAAAAAAAAAAAGCTTTCAAAATCATTTTGCTCTCTTTTGTCTTGAAAGTTATCCAGCAGAACATCTGCATTTATTCCAAGTCTTCAAAGCGTGACATACAAGCAGTGGCCTCTGATAGAGTGCAGGCTCTTCGAGAGTGTACAGGGTGTATAGCTGAGCCCAGTGTCTCCAGGGCAGCAGGGATAAGGGGGGACTCTAACTCTTATTGTCCTCATTTTGGATTGTTAGCACTTCTCTAACCAATGCCTTACTGCTAAGTCAAACTAAATATTTTCAAATATTGTCCACAAATTTTTGCTATACCGTAAGCAATCAGAAGGGTGTTTTACTGCACATAATGGAGAAAGTAGAATTAAAAAAAAAAAAAGAAGCATGCTCAGCTTTTCAGGGGAAGAGAAACAAAAAGAAATTATGTGAAGTGGTGATTTCCAGGAACAATGTAGTTGAGAATTTAAGCTATGAACAACACTAGTCACCATTTCTAGGAATGATCTGAGTGACAGGGGAGACTATCTGGAAATATAGCAGGATTGGTTGCCAGTACTATAAAATGACATTTTAGAATTATGTTGTGGAAAACAGAGTTCACTGCTTAGAATTTTAAAAAGTTTGATAATAATAGGATAAAGGAAGAACAATATTTCCAGTGCTGGGGTGCTTTTGATGAATGGCCAAAAAGCATACTGGGGTATAAAGACAGTGTTATTTTTATACGGTTACTTCACTGAGATACATGCATATTCATGTGTTTAATACATTATTCAAACATCCTTGTGAACTTTCTGAAGTTTTGGGAACTCCTTTGCTTGACTTCTTCACACTCCAGCTTATCTGCACAACATCCTGGGTGTCAGGTGAATATATTTTTTTTCTTCTTGTGTCTCCATCCTGCTGTTTCACATCCTCTGATAAGGATTTAGTATGTCCTCCTTAAATTTAACATGGTATTCTCTAATTGTCCTCTGGTGTTCTGGTTTGTGTCTTGGTTATCTTATCACTTAGGTCGAGCAGTGAATGGCCTTGCACTGTTTTAGTTACACAAAAGCCTTCTTGAGTTTTGCTAAAGTCTATAATGCAATACATTCATCACACTATTGTTTTCATAAGCAATACATACATATTATATATTTCTATGAGCAATACAGTGTATACTTAATCTAGGTTGTATTATACTAACAAGGAGCTAAAAAGAGTTACAATTAGCACTTTTTCTATATACTTATAATCACTAACAGCATGCAAAAGATAATACTTAAATGCGAAAGCCAATATTATCTGGTCATTTTTCACAATGTTGACAGCTTGGAGAAATGGGATCGATGAAATGTAACCTGACATTGCACTCTTAACAAAGTAGTTTGCAAAATCAAGATACGGATTAATTGACAATGGTTCTGTGGAACAGAAGTTTAAGATTACAGTGAATGGCTTCATAAAAAACTTGTAAAAACAACCCCCAATATCACTATAAGTTTATAAATATACAAATGCCATGAGAAATCATGAAAGAGACATCTCACCAAGGGGACTGGGAGTGTATCTTAGTGTAACATATGGCAGAAGCAGGGCAAATTGAGCCTAGAAATTAAAAGAGTTGGACTGAGCTGGAGAAGAGGTCAGGTATTTTCCTAAGGGAAGATTTTAATTTGTCTTCCTTTTTTTTTTTTTTCCCTCCAATACTCAAATCAGTAATTAAGTTTATATTAATTGGAAATTAAATAATTGAATAAAATTGCTATAGCTGAAACTGTTTTGCCAACAACAATGTGACAAATACTGAGCTCAAATTAGACATTGTGACAAACTTCCTAATGGCAAGGGTGTCTAAGTAATGTAATAGCTATCTTAGATTCTAGCCTTGAAGTTTTGGATGTTGTTTTAATACAAATGCTAAGTAGGAATCACCCAGTTCATGGGACTGATTTTTTTATCTCATTATCCATGCTTAAGGATCAGCCCCTCCTTCCATTTCCCTGCTATGCCTTGCAGCTCTTGTTCACTTAATTTATAATTCTTAGAAGCCTCTAACTTTCAGTTTCATGACCCCTCTTACATCTCCTTAAATTTTTGCTCCTAGGTTAATTTTAGTCCACGGTCTTGATTATACACAGACACATTTTATTCACCATCAGCAGACTGTGATAGTCCCATTCTTTCTTCTGTGTCTGTCTGGTCTGCATTCCCTTATCTGAGGTGCAATTGTGGAGTTCAGTATTTGCTCACTTTTATTAGTAAATAGATAACTCTAGAGTAAGCCCTAACAAATGAAATACTGGGTGACTCGGTAATAGCAATGATTTGATTGCTAGCCTGAGAATTAGGATTGTGAGTACACTAAATGATTGGGTAAACCCTTTAGAATATTGTGGCAGAAGATAATTAATGCTATCCAATTAGAATTCAGAATTCCTCACACTTGGGACCTAATGGAGTACAGAATTATGCAAGAGGTGTGTACAAATTCATTGGCATCTAAAAATATTAAATGCATAGTAAAGACTATGGCTTTTCAAAGATCACATAAATACTGACTTTCCAGATAGCAAGTTGAGTATTTTAAAGATTTCCTATGGGCATATTTAATGCTAAACTTTCATTTCTAGGAAGGATTGCATGGCTGTAATTCTTTCTTTTGTGCATCAGATTTCCCAGTGGTAACACACAAAATGTTTTACATTCATTTTCTTTTTTGCATCCTAAAACTTTACAATCCAAATAACAAAACTGTAATTTAAAAAAAAAAATTTACAATGGGGACTCTGACAGATACTGCAACAAGCAGGAATACATAATGAAAATGCAGCGAGTCATAGCCTAATCTTTCTATTCAAAACTGTCTTGGGGTGATTTTATAAAAATACTGTATTATGCTATTGTCTGCTTTATGCCCAGAAATAGGTTCTATAGCTTTAAGCTAGGTCCAGGAGGTGGAGGGGAGCCAGGAAAGTTTTTTGGTGTTGTGTTTTAGCACAGACTCCTTATTCTCAGCTCTGCAGTGGAGACAGGAGTTACATTCTTTGCTTTTAGCTGGCTTCTTTTTGTTAGCGGAGGCAAGAATGTAAGAGCTTAAATGAGAGATGCCGGACTCCAGGCTGGCTCTATAAAATGCTGTTTATTATATCCAGATGATGTACAGGTCGTGGGTAACAAAGCCTAGCCTACAGCTTTCAGGCAAAGCTGTAGGCATGCCCGAAGCCACCTTAGTTCTGGTTACAATGCATTTTATACTTTTCTTTGCTGAGCATCTTAATACATAACAACCAATCAATACCTTTACTATTACCTATAGCCTACCATAACTACTAACATTACAATATTCATGTTACTATTCTCCAGTCACAAAAGGTTAGTATGTTACAGTTTAAGCTTGAGGTTGTTTTTCAGTCTTTCTTGCAGTGGAAAATTCTGAGACCTTTTTTCTACTTGCAACATTGACATGTCTATTTACCTCTTGTATCTTTCTTCTTTGTAAAAACATCTCTTGTTTGTGGTGGGGCTTATCCTTTTTTCTAAGTCATAGAAACCCTTCTTAACTAACATACCCTTTGCCTTCTTAGTTATCCAGAAAGACTGGCTCAGCAATTCTCACTTACATTTAGACCTTTGTTATTCTTCTATATCAAAACTTGCTTCCATCTCTATTCCGTTCTCACATCCTACATTCAAAAATCTTTCTGCCAAGCATACATATGTGTAAGACTTCCTTGTCAAACTTCCATCCATCCCAACACAATAAGTTTTTCCCAGGACTCTGGCTTCTTCCTCTGGAACTGTTGAGCTTAGCTCCAGTCTGAGAACCAGAATGTCACTGGGAGTTGGACACTGGCGAGGTGCTCCGGACCTCTGGAGGAGCCGAACCACAGCTAAAGAAAGAACTTGGAATCCACCAGCTTCCTCCTCAGCAAGAAGGTCCAATATTAACAGTTATTCTTTCTTCCCATGCTGCGGGCACTCTGCTTGTTAAATAAACAGCTGTTTTCACTTTCCTCCAATAAATTCCTTTTGTATTGGTGCGGGAGGGAGTGCCGAAACCTGCCTCCTTTGGAGGAGATGTTTGTTTCAGGACATTTCCTCCTAAAATTGTCTCAAACTGAGACAAATCTCAGATCTTATGAGTGGTTCTGCAAGAAGGAAGAAAGCTGTATGCTCTGGTAACTGATGGCACCTGGCCTGTATCAGGAATAGTGTGGCAGCAGAACCAGGGCAGTGATTGTTCCTTGTGCTGGGCACTGGTGAGGCCACACCTCAAATCCTGTGTTCAGTTCTGGGCTCCTCAATTCAGGAAGGACACTGAGGTGCTGGAACATGTCTGGAGAAGGGCAGTGGAGCTGGAGAAGGGTCTGGAGAACAAATCTGATGAGGAGCAGCTGAGGGAGCTGGAGGATCTCATCCTGGGAGAAAAAGAGGCTCAGCAGGGACCTTCTCACTCTTTACAACTCCCTGAAAGGAGGGTTTAGCCAGGTAGGGATCAGGCTCAGAAATGACTGAACATGGCACTTAGTGCTCTGCTTTATGTTCTTTATGCTGGTGTGGTGGTGATTGGTCACAGGCTGGACTTGATGAACTTGGGGGTCTTTTCCAACTTCAGTGATTTTATGATTCTAAAATAATATTGTGTCTTCTTCCTGGCTCTTCCCTATTTGAGACTGTTCACAGTTTTTGGGAACTGATTTTCTTTTTTTGAAACTCAATTTTTGTTTGTGAGTGTGGGAGTAATACTTTATAACTGTTGAGCCCCAGAATACATAACATCATTCTCTGCTGCGTGAAACCTACACGAGCACCAAGATGTAGACTGAGGGTGACAAAGTGTGGACACTCAGTTCTGGCCAGAGATGCTTGTGCAACCACATCTAGCTCTGAAATGCAGTGCTTAGTCTATTCTGTGATATTTTACTCTTCCACCTATACTTTTGGCCAAAAGTACAGGTGGAAGAGTAAAATATCACAGATAGTTGCTGGTTTACATCACCTGCCACATAGCATCACCCCACAGCAAATTCAGAGCATATAGGAGAGAACTGAGAGCAAAGCAAAATTGTAAGGCAGACCCTGGCCTCTGCAATGTAGTGGTCTGGGTCACAAAGTCACACCAAGCCTACAGAAGAAAATCTTAGCTACACATCTATGAAGGTCACAGATTAAATTTTACATTGTTTTTATGCTGTTTCATGAAGCTTGGCAGTAGGTTGCTACTGTAACTGTACACAATCATAATAAAAAGCAGCTATATATCTTCTCTACTCTGATGCAGCCTATCTTCACACACTGGGGGACTGCTTAAAAACAGTCCAATATTTTAACTTTGCTATGGGTGGATGAATGGGTTTGTAGTCTTAATTTAACAGTAACTTGTGCAGAATGTAAAACACACTGAGATGGAAAGCAGTATTTTTTAGTGCACCATAAGTATCTCATACTTTATATAACAATTATACTTGGAAATATTCCACTTAAATTGTGTAATTCAAATTGCCTTTGTGTGAGTACTTGAAGTTCCACATCCTGATAACTTGGGTTATCTGAGCACTGGATATGCGTATCACATATATGTGTATATATCCTTTACACAATTACAGGTTATTTTCATAACATTAAGTACATAAATAATTTAGATTTTGTTAGAGGTGAACACTGTAGAAGTAGAAAATTCAGAATGAGTGAAAATTTACCTGACATATTTGAGTGCTTTTATTTTTCTTCATGGTATCTTAACTAGTCCCCCATTTAGCAAAAGCACTTAAATATGTGATTTATATGAGACACACTTGTTCAGCTGACAGAAACTGGGTCATCTCTAGTTAGCTTAAAGGTGGTCTGTGCATGAAGTTTATATATAGACACTGGGGTTATTTATAATCATTAAGCTGTCTAGTGACCTTACCAGAACCAACCAAAAAAGTGCTTTTAATCAATGTCAGCTAGGGGGAAACAAGTGACTTGTGTGGTGTATGGGTAGTGCATACCAATATTTCCATTTTTAAGCTAAATGTGAGAAGACTAGGGGTGAACTTCTTTCTTTTATCAGGTACAATATAGTTCAGTCCTCAAAGATCCTTAAAATTAATTGTGTACTAAGGAGTGAGGTGTGAAGAACTCGTTCTTCCTTATTTGACCTTACTCCCACCTTGCAGTTGTAATTTGCCAAAATATTTCCAATAAGAGAAATTAAACAAAATACTTCAAAGAATGAATGTCACATTTTCATCTGAGATAAATCAGATGAGCTCCATTAAATCAATGAAAAAATAATAGCCTTTAATGATAAAATGTCAAGTTCTTGGAAGTGCTGCTTGTTCATTTTGAATATCTGCACTATACACTGCCTGCATAACTCAACTTGCTTTTCTGTGCTGTTTTCTTTAATTCTACTTTGTTGATATCCATAAGAGGAAGAGTCAAACTGTATAATCCTGGATTATGAAAAATCTGCTATTTTAATAGGTTATTCTATTTGTACTTTGAGTGCTCTGAGTTAATAATTAATATGAAAGCATACTTTAAAATCACAGAATCACGGAATCACAGAATCTCAAGGTTGGAAGAGACCTATAAGATCATTGAGTCCAACCCAGCCCTAACACTTCAACTAAACCATGGCACAGAGTGCCACATCCAGTCTTTTTTTTAAACACATCCAGGGATGGTGACTCCACCACCTCCCCGGGCAGGCTATTCCAGTACTTGCTCCCTCTTTCTGTGAAAAACTTTTCTCTTATATCTAACCTAAATCTCCCTTGACGCAGCTTGAGACTGTGTCCTCTAGTTCTGTTGGTTGCTGCTTGGAGAAAGAGACCAACCCCCACCTGACTACAGCCACCTTTCAGGAAGTTGTAGAGAGTGATAAGGTCACCTCTGAGTCTCCTTTTCTCCAGGCTAGACAACCCCAGCTCCCTCAGTCGTTCCTCTGTTGTTGCTGTGCTTCTGTAGAACATTTTCTTGCTTATCTTCTGATCCTTCAGGTCTTCACCCTTCTTGAATTGGGGTATTATTACAGCTTCTAGTCATGTTAGTTTTTGATAGCCATATTTGCTTAACTTTCAGTTGTCAACTTCTTAAAAATGTGAGGTGGTCTGATTCTTTGGTTGAAATGGGCTGTTACTACAGCAAGATTAGTATGGCAGGCTTATTTTTCCATCTTTGCACACTTTGTACTCTTAACAGGTCTCAGTTACCCCCTTGGTTTTTTTGGTGGTGGTTTATGTCTTTGTTTGTTTGTTTTTACTACTTAATTCTCTAGAGAAAAGATCTTAAAAATGGTTATTCACCTTGTGTTTTCATGAAATTCCTAACATCAACTGCTGCTTTTTTTTTTTTAAATAAATTAATCTAAAGAAGTATAAATTCAAAGTACTTATTTGGTAATACTCGAATTAATGATTCAGAATCTATTAATTTGATGATGGTTTAAATTTACAGAAGGTCTGAAAATTCTGTGTTGTGGGCACAGACATTTAGTACTGATGCTAAGACAACTTCTTGGATAAATCTTGACAGTAAAGCAAATCTGGTCTGTGATTTTTTGGTTGATGTCTCAACGTTAATAGAATTATACTAGTTTTGTTGTTGTTGTTGTTGTAACTTTTGAATATATTAAATGTTTTTGAAGCATTTAAATACACTTGATAAATGGCAGAGAAAACCCTGAAGACCCTTAAGGGAGAAATTACAGTTTATCTACATATACAGATGAGCACAATGAAATTTAGAATTTTGCTATTACTAACCCAAAATCTTAAAAGGGGAATAAAAAGGAAAAAAAATCAAAAATTTCAAAGTTACACACATGCATATATAGAAACTATATATTGAAAAATATAAAAATAACCCTGCTTTTAATTTTAAGCATTTTCAGATGTACTTTAGTTTACTCACATGCTTTCTCTCTTAAAGCTTGGAATAATCATTAAAATCCATATTTCCCTTTTTAATTTTCCTGCTTACAGCACCAGGAATTTGGAGAAAACATCCTCCTGACAAAAACCTCATGGTAAAATGGTTAGAAATTGTAACATGGACTCCCACATTCAACTCCTTCAAAGATGAAAATGGAGCACTTGATGACAGAGCATGGTTGACACAGTTTTGCAATCCTACCACATAACAATAACAATAACAAATAATAATAGTACTGAGAAAATAATTGCAAGATTTCTGCACCAGCTCAGGGAGAGCTGCTGATCTCACTGGAAAGATCCAGTATCCCCGTTCTTTACAGGATCATCTAGCTGATCAGAGCAGAGCTTGTAGCTCCTGGGCTGCAGTTGCATAACAATGGTCTAGACACAAGGCCATTTACAACCCAAGATTAAGATGAAGACTAGGAAACAATAATCAAAAAAGCATAGGCAAAGTCAATTATCAAAATTTATTTTTATCATAATTGGGATTTTGATGATTGGTCCTTAACATTTATTAAAAATTGCTGTGGATTATAATACCCTGTTTTTTGAATATAGCTTTCTCTGAAATACACAAGTATCACAAATAGGACAAATAGTCCTAATCGTAAATATGTCTGAAAAAAAAATTTAAATTAATATGAAAGCATTTAAAAGATTTTTTAAATTTGTAATTTGCATTTTATTGTTGGGGTTTTTTTGGTAAAAAATTGACATGTATGACAACTGCACAGAAGTTCTGCAGTCTGATTCCACTCTTTTTCTCTTATACCTCTCTAAATCATTAATGAGTAGATGAAAACTAAAGGCAACTTGCCTGTAGCCTACAACTGTGGATAGATTTCAACTGAAGATTTTAAATTGGTGCTCTGGACTGCAGAACAAATTAGTTGAAAAAAGTAACATCTGGAACATAAACTACTAAGGAATTCAAAAGAATTTCATCAGCTTTTTTTCTGGCTGAGAGTTTAATAAATCAGTTGCTTTTGGTGAAATAATTTTGGATTTCAGCACACATTTCTTTTAGACACAGTATAATGAAGAAGAATATCTTACATTTACAGTCAGAGTCTCAAAGCTTTTAGTCAAAAGGATAGATTTAGCAATAAACAATTTCTGTCTCCTCATTTTTTATGGCCACATGATATGTCAAAGCTTTTCAGTGTCTTCTGTATGATATGTAACATACGACTCTGACTGAAGCTAAGAAACAAACACAGATGATGCACTTCACTGGGGATACTTGGAATATTTCTGTAAGAAATATAAAAGAGGTAGTCCTGCATAAGAAAGAAATCTAGTATACCCAAATGACTGATCTGGTCAAGAATATAAATAGTAATTTTCTTATGAGGCAGAAAATAAAAATACCTCCTTTCTCATTCTACCCCCCCAAACCCCATCCTTCTTTGGTATCTTTTTGAGAATCCCAATTGCGTTAATAACTGTGTTCCACGTCCCTCTTTCAGCAATGAGACATTTAATACTGTGAGAAACGACAGCTCACTTCTCAAAATTTTAAAAGGTTTATTAAAACCTTAGCTAAAATTACAACAAAAGGACTAAATAAGGAAAAACTACAGCGCTGGGAGCACTCCCTCCACATGGCTGGTATCCACATGGCAGGCTCATCTACAAAATGGCTGCT